>JAXLNO010002089.1:0-79544 GCA_038087875.1 Malacoraja senta | reverse complement strand
CCAGGTGAGCATAGGTACGATGGAGCAGGTGGATGATGGCGTCCTCAACCCCCATCTTTGCTTGGTAAGCGAACTGCAGGGTGTCCAGGTAGAATTTAACCAGGGGTCGCAGGTGAGTGAGCACCAGCTTCTCCAGGGACTTCATGATGTGTGAAGTCAGCACCACCGGTCTGTAGTTATTGGAGGAGCTGGGGCGCATCCTCTTTGGTACAGGAACCAGGCAAGATGTCTTCCACATCGCAGGAACCCTCTCCAGGCTCAGAATCAGGTCGAAAATATGTTGTAGTACCCCACACATGTGGTTGGCACACGCCTTGAGTACCCTAGGGCTGACACCATCGGGACCTGTAGCTTTGCCTGGGCGGAGTCTGCTCAGCTCCTTCCTCACCTGCTCAGCCTTGATGGTCAGGCTCAGCAAAGAGAGGAAGTGGACCAGGGGGATTGAGGGAGAGAGACTGCCGGGGAGCAGGGGGGAGGGTGGGCAGAGGCCCCACCATCAAATCTATTAAAAAAACAGGTTTAACTCATTGCGCCCAGTCCTGATTGCTTTTCCTCCGCAGGCCACTGGTGTTCTTATTGCCTGTAATGGTCTTCATCCCGCTCCACACATCCCACATGTTGTTCTGCTGAGGTTTCCGCTCCAGCTTCCTCCTGTAGTCGTCCTCCCATTGGTACGGAGCTTTTGCATTTTTCGGCTTGAAATTGTGCAATCTGGTGCATACTGTAGCGAGTCTTTTAACTTATACTTGAATGCAATATTTATGCTTTAAATTGGATTAGCTATGAATAAGGTTAGGCTAAATTGCATTCCTAATTACATTCCACAGTAGAGCCAGGCTCTGATCAACAGGTGCAGCACATGAATGATCTTAGTATATTCATGTATGGAAATCAGATTATAAGCAAACACTTTGCCCGTGTTGAATAACCTGGGTTTCACTGCACACCTAGTACTACTCCTGACCCTTGCATACCTTCTCTCATTCCTGACCCTGAGTCCAGCCTTACACCTTGCCCCCTATTCTTCCCTGATCATAGCTGCTCACCTGCTTAGGTTCCCACTGCTGAACACTCCCATTGTCCCAGCTTTGACTGGACACCTAGTACTATTCCACACCTTGACTCTGGATGCACACTAGGCCTTGCTCCTAGCCCCTCTGCACTGACAATATATATGGCCCACACATAAAGCCCCATATCTGACCCCCTGGACTCAACCTATTACGTTCAAGTCCACAGGTGCTTATCTAATGCGTAATCTTTTATGGGGCACTTTACAGACCAAATTTTGTATAACAAAATTTTGTATAACAAAATTTGCTACATCCATTGCCTTCCTTGTTATCTAACATGCTAGTTACTTTGTCAAAGAAGTCATCAATTGGTTGAACACAATTTCTCATCCATAAAATTATACTCATTCAGCTGTATAAGTATTCTGTTACAATTTCCTTCATTTTCCTAACAAACTGTCCTAAAGTCATTTTCACCCCCAATATTTTCAGTATTTTGCTGTCTTCCTCTCAGCTGGGACTTTTCCGAAATGCAAAATCCAATAACTATATATTTAAGCAATATTATTCTATTAAATGTGATCATGAGAGTACATAATATTTTCTGTGGTATTCATAACACAACAATGATAAAAAGATCTTTGTTTTGATTGCACCTACCAACATGCATACATTATTATATTACAGTTAATATGTACCGAGGGCAAATTTTTGTTCCAATGCTCCCCATTCTCAATCACTTTTACATTGAAGTGATTGAAATCCAAGTGAAATTTAAATGGCATCAGAAAAATAAAACCTCCAGAATGGATGATATTCATTACGTGGTTGGTTGGAGTCAGTATCAGCACAATTACTATATTAAACTTTGAATCTTCAGATGTCCTGGTTCAAGCTAAAACTAAAGACAAATAATAACTTCCTCACACATTCCCCTGCAAGTATCTCTGTCACTCTTTTAAAATATGCCCCTTCTTTGAACGAGCTCTTAAACATTGCATCTGAATCAAGTTTCCATCTGATTACACTCCTTGAGGATGTTCATCTACATGTTCAGTTAATAAAACAACGAGATTGGGGACATTTCTATTCAACCTGTCAAAGGAATTTGGGGGGGGGGGGGTAATAGTGAGGTAAACAAATATAATAGCTGAGTGGCAAATGACAATAGTGCAATCATCCCAAAATTTAACTGAAGGAAATAATGGGTTATCGGGGCTGTATGTTGTGACAGACAGCCTGAGACCTTGCAAGTCATTTTAATATTACACTTATCCCATCCCCCTGGATATTCCGGATTAATACATTAAGATTTTGTCAACTAATTACAAATCAGGTTAATTACAAATCAATAACATTAGCCAATTCTGAAACACGAAGCGCTGAGCATTGGGATCCAGACATCACGGACAACTGGGCTCAGTTCCCCGCTCACATCTGGCAGTGCTCTCTGACAGAACCAGGGGCCACGGAGCGTTTTTGAAACTTGGGAGGCTGAGCGATCACTGATCACTGGCCTTGGGGGTACCCGGCGAGGGAGTGGAGCAACCGAGTTCAATGTCTGGGCTACACACATGCTCCTTAACCGTGATGTGACCAGGGTTGCACCATTTGTTGTCGTTTTTTTAAAAAATGTTTATTTTATTAGAAGCAATTGTACAAGAATAAAGCGTAACAATTATACAATTTTCGTACAGCTTCATTTTTAACATTTTATAAAGTGATACATGAATCGGGAAAAAAAAGTAAAAAGGAAAGAATGAAGAAAAAGAAGAGATACAAAAAAGAGAGAAGAAAACACCCCTGAACTGCCAAAGAAGTGAGAGAAGAAAAAAAAATGTGAAAAGAAAAAAAAAACAGAGATATGTCCCACTATCCTTCCCTTCTCCCCGCTCACCCATCCCAAGCATCGGTTTTAAATTTGTGTTCAACCATTCTATTGTTGAAGAACTTCAGTGAAAGGAGACCATGTTTTGGAGAATTGGTCTGATTTATCAGCCAAAACAAGCTTTCTTTTTTCTAAATGTGCCTCGGTCATTTCTGTGATCCACATCTTCACTGTGGGAACTGTTATCTTTTTCCAGAATTTGAGTATAAGTTTTTTCGCGGTTATTAAGCCGTAGTCGAGGGAACGTCTTTGGAATGTCGTTAACTTAGAACAGCCCTCTGACATTCCTAAAATTATTAGTTTTGTATCTGACTCCAGTTGAATTCTAAGTCTTTTAGAGATTATATCGAATATTCCCATCCAGAAATTTTGTATTTTTATACAGGATGCGAAGGAATGGGATAAGGTAGCTTCTTGGAGGTGACATTTATCACAGATAAGGGAGACAGTTGGAAAAATCTTATTCAATTTGGTCTTTGAATAGTATAACCTATGCAATATTTTGAATTGTTTCAGGCAATGCCTGACATTTAAAGAACGGTAATGTATGTATAGTAGGCTTTCCTCCCATATATCTTTTGAAATAGGTAGACCCAACTCGTCTTCCCATGCTCGCCTATAAATCTCAGAAGGTGGGGTATCAACATTTAAGAGAGTGTTATAAATGTAAGATATCAACTTACTTGTATCGGCATGTCTATTCAGACAATCGTCTAATATATGTGGACCCATAAAAGGACCATCTTGTGTGTATGTTTTCACATAATCTCGGATTTGAAGGTATCTAAAAAGATTGTTTGCGTTCAAGTGATATTTTTCCTGTAGTTCTTGAAAAGAAAAGAAAGTCCCCTTCTTATAGAGGTCTCCCACAGTCTTAATTCCTAGGTTTTTCCATTGAACAAACACCTTATCTAAAGTAGACGGTTTAAACGAGGGATTGTTTGCAATAGGCAGAAGGAGAGACAAGTTTCTCAGTTTAAGATTTAATTTCAACTGTTTCCAGATACGTAGGATACTGTGTATTATCGGATTTTGCCCATACGTTTGACCCGATGCGGGTGGGGCCTATAATCATCGGGCTGCCGTTGCGGCGACTGGCTGCAGTGGCCTCAAACTGGCCCCGACCTCGGGTGGACTAGGAGGAGGAGGAGGACTGGACATTTTGGTGCCTTCCCTCACAGTGGAGAGTGTAGATTCTACTGTGGGGGGATGTTCGTGTTGAATTTCTTATAGTGTGTTGTGTCATTTTTTTCTACCTCTTTTTATTATTTGTATGGATAGTCTTCCCTGTAAAGCACTTTATAATTTTTTTAATTATTGATTATTTTATTTTTTCTTTCCTGTAAAGCACCTTGAATTGCTGTTTGCACGAATGGTGCTATACAAATAAATTTACCTTACCTTACCTTACCTTATTCAGATGTATTGGAGATAGAAGAATCGAGCCTATGTTAAAAGGCAAACAATCTTCGCTCTCCATTTTTAACCAATTTATCTGTTGACATGTATCGTCCAACTAGAAGATTATGTTTTTAATGTTAGTCGCCCAGTAGTAGAAAAGAAAGTTAGGAAGAGCTAATCCTCCATTTTCTTTGGATTTGCACAAATGTCTTTTTTGTATTCTATGGGTTTTGTAGTCCCAAATAAAATTCGTGATAGTAGAATCAATTCCTTTGAAAAAACTTTTAGGGGGATAGGAAGTGTTTTCCAAAATTGAATGTAGGCATATAGTTTAGTAATTAATGGTGGGAAATTTGTTTTAAATAGAGAGGAGTGTTTTCTCCCCCACCCCCCCCCCCCCCCCCCCACCTCTGTCGCCACCTCCTTCTTCCCTGGATTCGTCGACATGCTCCTACTGGGAAGCGACAACAGGTGAGAGGGGAGGGAGCCCCATGGTGACCGAGTGCATCTTGTCGATGGCAGCGGCCTGAAGTAAGCGCGTCCTGTGGGGGGACTACAACGTGAGCCACAACAATAGTCATGTAAACCGGTGAAGAAGGGTGCGCTGTTGCAGACCAGTGGCATTGCCGTCTAGTTTTAAAGTGAAACGGCATAAAGTACTGGAGTAACTCAGCCAAATGAATCAGAGGAAGGGTCCCGATGTCATCTATCTGTGTTTTCCAGAGATTCCGACATGGAATTCCTCCAGCAATTTGTGTCCTTTTGTCCCTTATTAACCATCATCTGCAATCATCGGCAATAACAGACACCACTCCCTCCGCTATGGTCTGTTGTAATGAGGGTTTATTGTAAACTGACCATAGTGGAGGGTGCGATGTTGCTTGTTTCACTTTAAAACTGGGCACCAATGCCGCTGGCCTGCACCAGCAAACACTTCTTCACCGGTTTACACGGCTATTGGTGTGGCTCACTGTTGTAGCCCCCCACAGAATGCCTTTTCTTCGGTACCCGGATGTGGCGTCGAAGGATGAGAAGCCGAAGCAAAGAAGTGGAAGCCAAATAACCGAACAGAAACAAAGACGAAAAGCGAAATAACCGAAAGCATACGAAGCCGAAAAGCCAACTAACCGAAAGGGCGGGACGCCTAAAAGCGAACTGACCGAAAGGGCGGGACACCTAAAAGCGAACTAACCGAAAGGGATGCCTATAAGCCAACTCACCGAAAGGCCGCCATGCCGAAACGCCAACTAACTGAAAGGCGTCGTCGCCTAGAAGCCAATTCACCAAAAGGCCGCTGTGCCGAAAAGCCAAATAACGGACATGACGTCGCCGGTGAGGGACGTGCCAGCAATTGGTCTCGACCCGCGAATCCATCACATCACTGGACGAGGGAGACGGGAGGGTGGGGGTCATTTTCCCACTCGGCCGGGTGGAGCAGAGTTGGGGACAGTCTGGTCCCTCCGCCCACCCAGAGTCACTGACTGCGATGCACTGCCACTGGACCCCGCCCCCACACCAGGGTGATTCACCCCCGGACCCCGACCCACACACGGGGTTATTCATCCCCTGACACCCACACCGGGTGATTCACCCCCCTCCGGCCGCGGGGACAGATGGCTCGGGGCAATGGCAGCCATAGTAAATCGCTTTTAAAACATGGGGGGACAAGTGTGCATGACAACATACAATTTTATCTCCTCCCACTCCCCCCCCCCCTCCCGTGACAATAAGAAGCACATTTTATTTATTGTTTAATCACAGTAATACTGTCTGGTTACCTGCGTAACGCACACAACAAGCTCCCACGCATAAAACACCAAATAATCTGTAATCTGTTTTAACCGAAGATGGACACAATAAGCTGGAGTAACTCAGCGGAACAGGCAGCATCTCTGGAGAGAAGGAATGGGCGACATTTCGGGTCGAGACCATTCTTCAGACCTGAAAACTGAGTCTGAAGGATCTCAACCCGAAACACCACCCATTCCTTCTCACCAGAGATGCTGCCTGTCCCACAGAGTCACTCGAGCATTTTGTGTCTATCTTTGGTGTGACAGTTGTCTCATTTCATCGGCTTCATGTATTGCGCGCATGGAAGAGACGCTAGAAGTTCATATGCCGCTTGCATCTATTCATCCAAGTGTGCTCTTAATGAAATCTCACATCTTTGCAAGGGAGGGATGGAATGGATGTAACCACCGGCTAAAGCAAAGGCATAGTTAGGACAGGGAAATAATCCCACCGCTTAATTAACCAGGTTCCTGAATGTAAGAACTATTTATACATGTAACATTTTTTGTTTTTAAATCAATGTAACTCTTTTTTAAGTTTTAAAGCCGACCCTTCCTGTGGGAAGGGCTTGCGGCAGCTGGTTTCATAGTGCCTTCATTGTTGGTATGTGCTGATCTTTCACATGGACCACTGCCAGTGCCAGTTTTCCCAACTTCCAACTGGAGAGTAGGATTGGGTGGCGTTTCGGGTCAAGACCCTTCAGACTCAGTCTTCAGGTCTGAAGAATGGTCTCGGCACGAAACGTCGCCTATTCCTTCTCTCCAGAGATGCTGCCTTTTCCGCTGAGTTACTGCAGCTTTTTGTGTCCATCTTCGGTTAAAACAGATTACACATTATCTGGTGTTTTGTGCATCGGAGCTTGTTGTGTGTGTTACGCAGGGGGGGGAGTGGGAGGAGATAACTTTTCATCAGCCCGCCAGGGAATTTGTGTGTGTGTGTGTGTCCCCCCCTCACACATGTTTTAAAAGCAATTTACTATGGTTGCTAATGCCCCGTCCCGTCTGTCCCCGCGGCCGGGGGGGGGAGTGAATTACCCGGTGTGAGTGTCAGGGTGTGAATCACCCAGTGTGTGGGTTGGGGTCCAGGGGTCGGGGGTGAATCACCCTGGTGTAGGGGCGGGGTCCAGTGGCGGTGCATTGCGGTCAGTGACTCGTGGGTGGGCGGAGGGACCAGACTGTCCCCAACTCTGCTCCACCCGGCCCCGTGTGTGTGTGTGCGCTGCCGACCCACAGCCCATCACAGTGCGGCTGCACGGGGGAGACGAGGCGGAGGGCAGCCGTGGCCGTGCGAGAGTGGGGGCTGTCCCATGGGATGCACTCCTTCGGCCGCTTACCACTTGGTGCTCGGGTTCAGAGTGCCCAGTCACCCTCCAGCCCAGGGTGGACTTGTGTGGGAAAATGACCCCCACTCTCTCGTCACCCCCGGCCAGTGATGTGATGGACGCGGGGGTCTGGACGAATCGCAGACAAGTCCCGTCCCTCAGCTACGTCATATCCGTAATTTGGCTTTTCGGCACAGCGGACATTCGGTGAATTGGCTTCTAGGCGACGCCACCTTTCGGTTAGTTGGTGTTTTGGCATGGCGACCTTTCGCTGAGTTGGCTTTTAGGCGTCCCACCCTTTCGGTTAGTTTGGTTTTAGGCGTCCCGCCCTTTCGGTTAGTTGGCTTTTCGGCTTTGTACGCTTTCGGCTATTTGGCTCTTCGGCTACGTTTCCGTTCGGTTATTTGGCTTCCACTTCTTTGCTTCGGCTTCTCGTCCTTCGACGCCACGTCTGCACATGGCTCTCTTCAGGTTTCTGCCAACGACAGGATGCACTCTGTCACTGTGGGGCTCCCTCCCCTCACACCTGCTGTCACTTCCAAGGTGGAGTATGTTGGTGACTCTGGGGGTGAAGGAAGATGCGGCGGTGGCAGTGAAAATATGGGGGGAACAGGCCAACTGGGCAGAGCGTTAGGAGAAGCAGGTGACGGTGGTCGAGCGAGTTGCGGATAAAGCCAGCAAGAAACAGGCAATGGAGAGAGGGGCTCACTGGTGCACCTTGCAAGTCGTGTGTGGGGTTAGAAACCGGGCCTCTAATAGGCCTGGGAGTCGGGGATAGGTCGGCAGGTTATTCCATTCACACTCATTCAGTTTATAAAGCCATCTGAAGCCGCTCAAGGAATTTCGACTGAACTCTTGTAGTTTTGTCCGGATTATGAGGAGGGGGGTGGGGGGGGGGGGGGGGGGTGGACCATCAGTTGCCTGAAAATTGGCTTTCAACCTGTAGATAATCTAATGGGTGTAACTGTCTCCAGAAACACAGTGTCCAGGTAATTCTCACCATCCCTGATGTGTCGCAGTGTATGAAGCTCAGGTTCCAAATCATCAATTTTGAGCCTCCACAATTGAGTTCCTCAAGAAACTAATATTTGCTGCAGATGTGATCACCAGGAACACAATTGGGTCCACCAGATCCCACATCATCTAGATATAGCACATCACATAGTCCTGCATCCCTACTTTGTGTATTCCCAATGAGTCCTTTTACTTTATTTATTTCCAACAGCTCCTTTTAAAATTCCCACTGCTACTCTGCCTCCGGGCTTGAAGCTTGCTAGCTCAGCACTCTGCCTGATTTCTGCACTCATTGTTATTATTAGTAAAACTAGTTAAGATATGTATACCGGTTATGTAAACAAGTTGTGCATCTGAGTTTAGAGGTTTAAAATCATGAGGGGTAATAGAGGTGTATAAAATAATAAGGGGAACTAGAGGTGTACGAAATCATGAGAGGAATAGATAGGGTGAATACACAGCACCTTTTAACCAGAGTAGGCAAATCAAAAACAAGAGAAAATTGGTTTAAAGTGAGAAGGGAAAGATTTAATAGGAGCCTGAGGGGCAAGTTTTTTCACACAGAGGGTGGTGGATATATTGAGCCAGCTGCCAGAGGAGGTAGTTGGCAAGTACATGGATAAGAAAGGTTTAAGAGGGATATGGGTCAAACACAGGCAGGTGGGACTAGTATAGATGGGGCATCTTGGTTGACATGGACAAGTTGGGACAAATGGCATATTTGCATGCTGTTTAACTCTATGTGATGCTAATATTTGCTGTCTTGGTCTTAATATTCCTTATTCTCGGCTGCAAATCAAATGTCAATAACATGACAAGCTGCTGCTGATCTAGATTCCATGGTTTGGAAGCAAGCGTATATAATTTGGCAACTTGCCTGTTTCTATTCCAGTGTCTAAGGAAATACTTTGTTGTGTTCCCATATCAATTCCAAAATGTTGCTTAGCCGAGTGGAATCCCAGCTCTCAAACACATGGATGATAGAATCAGTTATCATCGACTTCTGTAAAGAATGCTGATACAAAAGACTGCAGAGGCCAGAACCTTGAGCAAAAATCAGTGCTGAAGGAACTCAGTGGGTCAGGCTGCATCTGTGGAGGGAAATGGGCATCAACGTTTTAGGTCTTCAATGGTCTGAAGAAGATCTGAAGATGCTGCCTGACCTGTGTAATAGCTACAGCACTTTTTTTCTGTATATACATTTTTTTCTGGTCTATTGATTCCCCTTGAATAATTGTTCCTGTTGAAAAGAGAATTCAATTTCTATTAAAATAACGTTTCTACATAAATTCAGTGATCAGATTTATAGATTTATAAATGTATTGCTGCTTTTACAGAGACAAACCCAAGAACCATTTAAAACAATATAAATAAATCTGCTCATGTGACCACTGCAATTGAGTTCTATTTGCAATTAATACATGTCTGTGTATATACAGAAAGTAAAAGAGAAAACAAATAATAATTATTTTTATGTATTGTTTCCCATGTGCCATGAAAAAACCTCATTTGTGCATTTGAAATATCAGACAATCAGAGCCCTCTTTCAGATGACATTTAGCATACATCTCAGGTGTCGAGATTGTGATTTTGTATCACAACATAATCTCCCCAGTCATAAATATTTTAAAAATCCCCAAGTCCCAGCACTGATTTGGGGGAACTACGCTTGAGATGGAAGCTATCACTGATGTTCAGATATTGTTTGAAATGCTGCTGTTTACTGCCTTGAAGTACAACTTTTAAATTGAAAATAGATTTCTGCTTCGATTGCTAGTAATGGTTTCAGATTCTGTTTCAGCAACAACTACTCAAAATGTGCATTTAATGCAGCATAGCAAAATGACTCCCAGCATCCAATATGATCTACCCTATTTAACCGGATTCATTGGGCACGAATCCTACTTGTAATGAGCTTACTGACTGGACTTGTCTTGGAATGCATAATCCTTGGAGAAAGGTGTGCAAAGCACAGCCTTGGGCTTCTTGACTACCCTGTTTCTTTTTTTGCCATAAAATAGTAAGATTAAACGAGAACTTACCTAAGTTTGAAGTTTGATCTTTATTTTATGAGGAGTTACGTAGGTGATTACGTGAAGAACCCCGCCAGTGCGCCTGCGCGTCAATCTTCAAAGCAGCGGTGTGAAATCACAAAAAACAACAACCGAAGTAATATAGTCTCATTATAAAACGAGTAATACAAGAACTTCCATCTGACCTTTATGATAGAGGGTAGGGTCGTGGTGGGCACGTAATCACCTACGTAACTCCTCATAAAATAAAGATCAAACTTCAAACTTAGGTAAGTTCTCGTTTAATCTTACTATTTTACTTCGGAGTCACGTGAGTGACTACGTGAAGATTTAAAGCTTTGTGATTTCATGCCGTGGATCAATCCCGGCTTCTCACTGCATAGATTGACTCGGAACGAGAATAATCAATCATGCATTCATAATAACATTTATACCACAAATGCAGTAATTCATTTTTAATAATGAAATTAATCAGATCCCCTTTAAACCAGAGGAATTTACACAGAACTTAAAATAGTTTCTGCAAACAACCCCGCATTAACAATAGGCCGATGGTAAAAATGTTGAAACATCAACTCATTGGACCACCCGGCGGCTGCGAGGATATGGTCGACGGGGACGTCTTTCGCCCAAGCCGCCGACGTTGCTGCTGCCCTAGTCGAGTGAGACGTAAAAACATCAGTGTTAATACCAGCAGCTTTTAAGACTTCTTTTATCCATCTGGAAATAGTCTGTACTGAAACTCTCTTGTGTGGTTTCTTGTGTGTGATCAACAACCCAGTTTCCATATTTCTTAAACCCTTTGTGACCTCAATGTATTGTAACAAATATGTTTTAACACAGAGACAAGGATCATTTGGATATGCTGCTAGCACAATTTTAAATCCTGTCACACCTGGCCTACTTTGCTTTAGTAGGTCATAGATATAGAAGGTAACCTTGTCTTCAGTTACTTCCATTCTGTCAATTTGTAATTTCCCAAGTGTTTGCACTCATTGTGCTGTCACTAATGCCATTAGCATGATTACTTTCATACTAAGCTTGTCCAAAGGTAAAGACACACTTGGTGACCATTCACAAAGTAGTTTCAGCACCACACTTACATCCCAGATTGTCATATACCTAGGTTTTGGTGGTCTAGAATTAAAGATTCCTTTCATTAGTCTGGAAACAAGTGGGTGTGACCCAATTGGATTTCTTTCTGAATCCAGAACCAAATATGAGGACAATGCACTTCTGGCTGAATTAATTGCACTATAACTCAGACCTTTATCATAATAAAGTTTTGACAGAAATTCTACAACATCTGAAATATCTGCAGTACTATATTCCACATTTTTCTGTACACAGAATTCTTCCCATTTCTTAATATAAGAAAGGTACTGTTTTTGAGTGCTCTTCCTCCAGGCTGCCGTAAGCATGTCCACAGTACGCTCAGACAGTCCTCGCCCCAAAAAAGGCCTTCTTAAAACCTGCAAATCAACAAACCCAAACGATCATATAATGGATGTTGTTCCCCTGTTACAGGGTGCAGCAATAGATTCTTTCTTTTTGGGACTTTCATCAATTTTTGTGGTGTTAATTCTAATATCAATGGATACCATGGTTGTGTAGGCCAATCTGGTACTACTAATACCCCTGAAGCAGCATCTTGCCTGATTTTAAGCAAACATCGGCTTATAAGACAGAAAGGTGGAAATATATATGAAAACATACCACCCCAATTTAGCGAGAAAGCATCAATCGCCACTGCTCCTGGATCTGGTTCCCATGACACATATCTCGCTAGCTGATGATTCAGCCTAGATGCGAACAAGTCGATGTCGGGCATTCCGAATCTGGTTACTATATCATTCAATACCTCTTGATTCAACATCCATTCTTTATTATCATGGAACTTTCGTGACCTGGTGTCTGCTATCGTATTCATTCTACCTGGTAGATGGATAGCTGAAATCCAAATATTCTTTTCAATACACCAAGACCAAATTTGATTAGCCATTTTGTCACATGACACTGACTTGATTCCACCCATATGATTAATATAGGCAACTGCTGTTGTGTTATCAATTTGAACTTGAACATGCTTATTAGTTGTGTTAGAACAGTAAGCTTGGAGCCCATGGAAACATCCTAGAAGCTCCAAATAGTTAATTCCCCATGTCTGCAGTAACAATGACTCTTCCTGATTCCATCTGCCTCCGCAGCTAGATGTTAAGTCAGTTGCACCCCATCCTAGTGCACTGGCATCAGTTTGTAATATGGAAGGTTGTTCAATCAGCACTTTGCTGGAACTGCTTGAGACATGTAGAATCCACCACTGCAGATCAGAAACAGCATTTGTTGTTAGTTGCATGGTTCTATCAAAATGACCAACATGCATTCTCAGTGCCTGTTCTTTAATTCTCTGCAGCTGTTGATAATGTAATGGTCCAAATTGAACTGCTGTGAATGCTGCTACTAATTTTCCCAGTACACGAGCCACCTGTCTAATTGAAGGTTTTTGCTCGTTTAGGAGATTACTACAATCTTTAATCAAATCCACCCTTTTTTCCCTGGGCAAAGTAATATTCATTTGGACTGAATCAATTGTGAACCCCAAATAATTAATAGAGGTACATGGTGTTAACCTAGATTTCTTTGGATGAATTAGAAACCCCAAATTTTCAAAAGTTGATTTCACAACTGCAACAGATGCTTCTGTTGACTGTTTTGTCTTTCCTATAATCAAGACATCATCCAAATATGCCATTAGTACATGCCCCTGGCTTCTCAGCAAACCCAGAATTGGTTTTAACAATTTTGTGAATATTCTGGGTGCAGATGTTAACCCATTAGGCAGAGCTTTGAACTGCCACAACTGGTTCATCCATTTAAATTTAAGATACTTCCTATCTTCTGAATGAACAGACACTGAATAGTATGCATCTTTCAAGTCTATAGTTGCTATATAACATGCTTCTGAAATAAGCTGTTTGGCAGTCACAAATGTTTCCATTTTAAAATGTCTAAATTGCACAAAAGGATTCAGATTTGTCAAATCTAGAATAATCCTACATCCTCCATCCTTTTTTGATCGAGGGAATATATTTGACACAAATTGGTGACTTTGGTAGACTGATTTTTCAATAACCCCTTTTTTATATAGGGTTTCAAGTGCAACCTGAACCTCCATCACTTCTTTTTGTACAAAGTGGAGAGTTCGGCTAGGAACATGCTGAACAGGCAAATCATAATTTGGATTGAATTCAATTCGAAATCCTTGTATATGATTCAGGATTACCACATCTGAAGTAATTTTCTTCCAATTATTATAAAAGAAATGTAACCTGCCTCCAACTTTTGGACTTAATCCAGTTAGTATGTTCCCATGAGAACCAGGTCCACCTACCTCTTGAGTCATTTGAGTACCCTGAGATTCCTGGGTTCTCCCGGAAGCACGCCCACTGGTTCTTGCTCCCGCTGCAGGACGCCAACTACGTCCCTGCGTTGATGAGCGACTTGGTCCAGGATCCGTATGACGTCTGAAAGGATACTTCCTCTTTACAGGCTTCACGACCATTGATGTCTTCATCAATCCTGTTTTCGCTTCATCTTCCAACTCTTTAATACGTCTCCCGAGATCCTCTCCAAAGAGTAAGTTGGGTAATTGTATATTACTTGGTTTGCAGAGTGCTGCGAATTTTGGATTCATAGTAGGCCGTATCACACTTTTCCTCAGACAATTGACCTCGAAGTGGGTGCTGCATAGCAACCCCAGTGTTTCCTGATGCAACTCCGTCATCTCTTGGCTTTTTTCTGCTGTTCTGGCAAAAGCAGTAATTCCAGAACCCAGCAGCTTTAATATTCTCTGCAATTTCAATTCTTGAGTTCTCATAGTCATACTCAATTGATTCCAAATGATTTGATTCACTGCTGGTGCTTTCAGCAACACACAGTTGCTCGGGGTCTCATGCTTTTTTGCAGTATCATCCATCTCCTGCTGTTCCAGCTGATGAGAAACCAAATAATTTATTAAGGAGTCCAACTCATCTGCTAGTGGCTCTCCTGACCCTGACGGGGCAGCGAATCGTACTGCCAGTGGTGGAATATCTGGTATCTGCAGTTCTTCACCTTGTATAGCCTCACCGTCAGAGTCGGGGTCTGAACTGTCATGACCCATAGCACTCTCCTCATCTCTGAGGGTGCATTCCATCAGCCCTGTGCCAGGTGCTGTTAGGCTGCTTCCAGCAGCTGGTATTTCAGTACACTCCCTGAGTGTACTTTGCTCCAACAGCCTATGCAGAAGGCTTTCCATCTGGCTAATACGCTCAAAGGCAGTATCTAGCCCTGGAGCTTCCATTGCCTGGGACTCCTCCTCCGTGGGCCGTCTGGATTTAAACTTGGCCTTCTGCCCGACAGGCGCTGACTGAGTTTTCATCAGCCCCAGGTCCACAGTCGCTATGCTCACCGCTGGCGACTGTACCGGGGTTAGAGGTGGCTGGCTTGTACCCGGAGATTCCCGACTTTCTGCCGGCTGAATCGCACGCCTCTTCCCCCTGCCCGTTTTTTCCATGGCGTCTTGTGGAAAAATCCCATAGACCCACAGAAAACGGACCTGGAAATACTTTAAAAAGTTTCTACTTACCTTGTAGTTGTAAAAACTACAAACCACTGGAGGAGCTCTGCTCCTCACGTCCGTTTGCGTCAAGGCGTCTGACGTAATGACGCGCAGGCGCACTGGCGGGGTTCTTCACGTAGTCACTCACGTGACTCCGAAGTAAAATAGGCCTTCACTAGGTAGTACCTCACATTCATCTTCAACTTAATAGTATTTTGTAAGCAAAGACAAAAAACATTACTTTTGATATGAAAACCTGTCTTGTTGCATTCCCTCTTGGTGTTGTTGTAACTAGGATGGGAGAGGGGTATAATAAACATAATGTTAGATTGAAGAGAAAATGTCTTTGTCTTGCTGTGTTACAGTCACTAGGGGAGTTAAATGCTGATTTTTGTTAAATTATTTCTGCGATTTCTTCAAATGTACCTTGTTAAATTTCATCATTCCATAGAGACAGAATCACATCACAAATGTTGTACCCTTTATCCTTTATCTTGGCACTGCCAACGGCTTGATTGTATTCATGTAAAGTATTTTTTTACTGGAAAGCACGCAAACAAAAGTTTCTCACTAGAATTCGCAACAATAATAAATTAAATAAAACTAAACTAAACATCCATGTCTTTCTATAATCACATTTTAAATTCTATATTGTCATGTACACTATAAAACTATCCCAATTGTCAGCATTTTTGATGGTGATATGTATAATGGACAGCACCTATGTCACTCTGCCAATTTACAGTCTTCTGCCAATAGATTTGTTACATCACTCCAGTCATTCATCACCATATCAACCCAGATGTCCTTTCGTTCTTGGTCAGTCGATACTTATACTTTAAAGGGGCTGTCCCACTGCGGCGACCTAATTGGCGAGTTTAGAAGAGTTTGCCCTCGACTCATACTCACAGCATGGTTGACACAAGGTCCTTGGAGGTCTTTGTAACTCTCCTTCATGCTCGAGAATAGTCCCCGCATACTCGAGGCCTCAGCTAGGTCTCGGGATATTTTTCAACATACTGAAAAATGCCCACGAGTAAAAAAAGGTCGCCATGGAAAAAATCAATATTTTTTTTACTCGTAGATTTAGTCAAAGTAGGTCGTAGTAGGTCAGCATGTTTCGTAGGTAATCAAGGGTAGTTGAAGGTAGTTGTAGATAGTCTTCAACATAGTCGAAGGAGGTCGTCTTCACTCTCCACTATTCGGTGTCCAATTTTCCCGAAGCTGGTCGAAGCTAGTCTTCAACATGGTCGAAGGAAGTCTTCAACATGACACTTTTTCAAACTCTCCTAAACTCATCTAAACTCGCCAATTAGGTCGCTGCAGTGGGACAGCCCCTCAACTTTCTGCAATTCTGATCCTTTAGTGGTTTAGTTGTCCATTTTCTGTTCATTCACACAATCTTCCATGATCTCTGCTTTCTTCCAATAAGGCTTTTACATAGCATAGATCCCAGTCTTTTTTCTTTACTTGTATTGTTCTGCTTTCAGCTGAATAGGGCCTAAATATTCTTGGGACCTCTATTAACTCAATTTGTTTGCTCATTTTAAGACTTTTTGTAAAATATTGTTCTTTGATCAAACCTTACTTGCCTAAAATCTCATTTTGTTTGGGATCTATCAATACTGATATAGTGTTTTCTTCACCAGTCTAAAGCAGGGATGTAGAAGCAATTGCTCAAGGTAATTAATAGCTTAATGTTTAGGGGAGCACGTGAAAATTACATTTAATATATAGTTTATGAATGGTCGGTAATATTTTTTTATACTCCATTGATTGAGAGTCCAAGTGGTGGCGCCATCGAGTGTGGCAGCCTCACCAGCAGCTGTTCGTTCCTTTTATCCTTTTTTTATTTTTAGTCTGTCTAAAAGTTTTGTTTTGGAGGTCTTTTAGTCTTTTTTATGTGGGGGGTGGGGGGGGAGGGGGAAATTGTTTTTCTCAGTCACTACCTGGTCGAGGATGCGTCTTTCCTCCGAGCCGCATCTTCGCCCCATCCTCGCGGCCTACCATCTGGATTCGCGCGGGCCTTTCCTGCTGGAGACTGGCCAGAACTTTTGCAGTGGCGCAGCACAGAAGTACCAACGCAGAGCGGGCGATGCCTTACCGGGATCGCCGTTTTGGAGCTCCGGAGTGTTGGGACTGCCGACTTGAACATCGTGGAGCTGTGGTCGGCGGTGCTGACTTTAACATCGCAGAGCCTACGATCTTTTGCTGAGGATCACTACTGTTGGAGCTCCGCACAGCTCGGCCTGTGGACTCCAGGAACCGCGGTCTCCGGTAGGAAGCGGCTGATTCGGAAACTCCAAGTCTCTAAGAGTGTTCCTCCGTTCTGACGCCGGACGAGAAGGCCTGAAACATCGGGCCGCCGTTGCGAAGCCTGCGGAGGCCTCAATAGTGAACAAGAGGAAGAGGAATGAACTTTGTTGCCATCCCTCACAGTGGGAAACGGTGATTCCGCTGTGGGGGGATGTTTTTATGTTTTATGTTAAATTCTATAGTGTTGTGTTTATCTTACTTGTGCGCTGCATGGTAACTCAAATTTCACTGCACCTATTGTCCTTTCTCCTTTGTTGAGATTTTTTGCAAACATTTTGATCTTATAATTTTATTACCACCTACTGTGCAGTCAAAATACATACAAATTATGGGCTTGTATGGAAGCAGCAGTGCTGTGGATTGCAGCATGGTACAGTGATGACATTGTGGAAATAGAGTGTGAGATTTGCTAAAAGAAAATAAAGCCCAGCAAAGTAAAATTTTCAGGAAAGATGAACAATCATAACAGGTAACAGTTTCTTATTAGGGGGGAAAAAAAAATGTTGTGGTATATTTGTGTATTTTCAGGTAGTGACAAAGTTATGTCAAAAGTTAGAATAGAAATGTTGCGATGTAATGCTGAATGCAAATCATAGTTTATTACTTTGCCTCAGAGACATTTTAATTTGAAAGCATATTGTTTTGGTCTATCTTCTTCTGCCCTGGTCTGAATATAATCCTTCGACCATGAAGGTTATGGTGTGCCTGATTGGAAGTAATAAAGTGCTGCACCAGTAAAGAAGACCTAGCCAAAATTCTTCGGCCACATGCTCTAAATGTGCAATGCAGAAGCATATGTACATGGTACTCCACTTCTAAACTTTGGTTCCAGGTATCTTGGGTAAGACTGGTGGAGTGGTGGGTAAGAAGACTTTTGATGTAGGTGGGGGCAAGCCCATTGAGGGCTTTGTAGACATAGAGGAGGATCTTGAAATGTATACGGAACCGCACAGGGAGCCAGTGGAGAGAGGCCAGGATCGGGGTGATGTGGTCCCTTTTTCGGGTGCCCGTCAGGTGTCTCGCTGCGGCGTTTTGGACCAGTTGCAGGCGGGACAGGGAAGATTGGCTGATGCCAGTGTAAAGGGAGTTGCAGTAATCTAGGCGGGAGGAGATAAATGTGTGGATGATCTTTTCGAGGTCACCAAAGTGGAGGAATTGTTTTATTTTAGCTATCGTCCGAAGCTGAAAGAAGCTAGCTTTTACCATGGCATTGACTTGTTTGTCAAATTTCAGTGCTGAGTTAAATATCACGCCAATGTTTTTGATGTGGGGTTTGAGTAGTGGGGTAAGGCTTCCAAGGCTGCCTGCTATCATTTTGATTGAGTCCGAGGGGCCGAGAAGGATGACCTCAGACTTACTCTCATTTACTTGGAGGAAGTTCTGGGCCATCCAACACTTTATATCTTCAAGGCAGTGGGTAAGGTTAAGCAGATTTGATTGGTTTTGGGGCTTCAGGGGGAGATAGAGTTGTGTATCGTCTGCGTAGCAATGGAAGGAAATGCCGTGCCTTTCAATGACTTGGCCTAAGGGGAGCATATACAGGGAGAAGAGAATGGGGCCAAGGATGGAACCTTGTGGAACCCCACAGCAGAGATTAGCTGGGAAGGAGAAAGAGTTGCCTATGTTAGTCGAGAAACTCCTACCTTTGAAGTAGGAGATGAACCAGCTCAGGGCAGTGCCATCAATGCCAACCCCGTACCGGAGACGGTCAATTAGGATGGTGTGGTCGACAGTATCAAATGCTGCGCTGAGGTCAAGAAGGAGCAGGATTGCACAGTCGCCGGAGTCGACGGTGAGCAGTAGGTCATTATGTACCTTCAACAAGGCAGACTCTGTGCTGTGGTGAGCCCTGAAACCTGATTGGAAAGTTTCCAATATAGTGTTTTGGTGAAGGTAAGGCATAAGTTGACTTAAAATTACCTTTTCAAGGGCTTTTGAGAGGAAAGGGAGTTTAGAAATGGGTCTGTAGTTGCTTGGCAAAGTGGGGTCGAGGTTAGGTTTTTTCAGGAGTGGCTGGACCACCGCATGCTTGAAGGTACAGTGCCAGTGGCCAGAGAGCTGTTGAAGATGGCGAGGATGCTGGGACCGGCTGTTGTAATGACGTCCTTTAGGAGGGCAGAGGGGACAGCGTCGAGGGGGCAGGTAGTAGGTTTCATGGTGGTGATCAGTTTTACAAGGGAGGGTAGAGTAACGGGTTGAAAACAATCTAATTTTGAAGAGCAGACCAATGAGACAGCCAGGTCACGGGTGGGAGGGGAAATATTCGTTCTTATGTTCGAAAGAATAGAATTCCAAATTTTAATTTAAAATACCTTTACATGAAGTTGAAAGTTTACCTTAATGTAACACGAACACCGTGATACCCCCTTCCTTTCTTTCTTTGCATCTGTACTTAGAGCTGACCCACCCTTTGAATTCTGACCATTTCTGATGACTCACCAAGTCACCAATACCTGAATGCAGCCTTTGCATCACTGGTCCAATGTCAATGACTGACCAGGTACATTTCCCCTGACTAGAGAACTTCAGTGGCAGAGAAATATTAATTATAAGGTGAAATCCTCAGAGTTGAAAATGTAGCTATTTTCCTTGATGTTACACTAAAATTATCACACCCATTGTCGATCCTCCTAGCTTGAGCAAACAGAACAGCAGCTCTCCTCTATCACTCCCCAGATAGAGATAAACAACATTGTTTACCCTTGTTAAAACTGAATACTTATACAGAATAAAGGTATTCAAATAAATAAGTTGAATCTGAATTAATGTAAGGTGAAGCATTTTGGGATCATATGCAAGAGGAAAGTATACAATACTTACTAGCATTGATATTCAAAAGGATCTTGAGGTGCAAATCAATATCTCCCTGAGAGGGGCAATACAAGTGGATAGGATGGTAAAGAGGTATAAATAAAGAACTGCAGATGCTGGTTAATACACAAAAGGACACTAAGTGACTCAGCGGGTCAGGAGCATCTCTGGTGAACAAGGATAAGTGACGTTTTGAGTCGTCACTTCTGCAGGCTGATTATAGGGGAGGGAGAAGAAAGCTAGAAAAGGGGAAAAATAGTAAAGAAGGTTTATGGCATACTTATCTTTATCGGGCAGGGCACTGAGTATAAAAGTTGGAAAGTCATGTTGCACCAGTATAAAATTTCAGTTAGGCCACAGTTACAGTATTTTGTGTAGTTCTGGTCCCCACACTATAGGATGGATGTGGAAGCTTTGAAGAAGGTGCTGAAGAGGTTTAGCAGGACGTTTCCTGAATTAGAGAGTATTAACTGTAAGGAGAAGTTGGACAAACCTAGGTTATCTTTGTTGTAGCATAATAGATTGAGAGGTGACATGCTAGAAGTATACATCATAGAAACATAGAAAATAGGTGCAGGAGTAGGCCATTCGGCCCTTCGAGCCTGCACTTCCATTCAATATGATCATGGCTGATCATCCAACTCAGTATCCTGTACCTGCCTTCTGTCCGTACCCCATGATCCCTTTAGCCACAAGGGCCACATCTAGCTCCTTCTTAAATATAGCCAATGAACTGGCCTCAACTACCTTCTGTGGCAGAGAATTCCAGAGATTCACCACTCTGTGTGAAAAATGTTTTTCTCATCTCGGTCCTAAAAGATTTCCCCCTTATCCTTCAACTGTGACCCCTTGTTCTGCACTTCCCCAACATCGGGAACAATCTTCCTGCATCTAGCCTGTCCAACCCCTTAAGAATTTTGTAAGTTTCTATCAGATCCCCCCTCAATCTTCTAAATTCTAGCGAGTACAAGCCGAGTCTATCCAGTCTTTCTTCATATGAAAGTTCTGACATCCCAGGAATCAGTCTGGTGAACCTTCTCTGTACTCCCTCTATGGCAAGAATGTCTTTCCTCAGATTTGGAGACCAAAACTGTATGCAATACTCCAGGTGTGGTCTCACCAAGACCCTGTACAACTGCAGTAGAACCTCCCTGCTCCTATACTCAAATCCTTTTGCTATGAATGCTAACATACCATTCGCTTTCTTCACTGCCTGCTGCACCTGCATGCCTACTTTCAATGACTGGTGTACCATGACACCCAGGTCTCGTTGCATATCCCCTTTTCCTAATCGGCCACCATTCAGATAATAGTCTACTTTCCTGTTTTTGCCACCAAAGTGGATAACCTCACATTTATCCACATTATACTGCATCTGCCATGCATTTGCCCACTCACCCAGCCTATCCAAGTCATCTTGCAGCCTCCTAGCACCCTCCTCACAGCTAACACTGCCCCCCAGCTTCGGGTAGATAGGGTAGATTGAGAGGTGACATGATAAATAGGGTAGATTGACAGTGATTGTTTTTCCCAAGGTGGAAATGTCAAATTCTAGACTAGAGGACATAAATTTAAGTGGGGAAATGTTTGTAAGATACGTTTTCTTTTACACAGAGGATAATCGGTGCCTGGAACGCACTGCCTGGAGAGGTGGTAGAAGTAGATATGATTGCAATGTTTAAGAGGAATTTAGACAAACACATAAACAAGCTGTTAAAAAGGGGTATAGGTCATGTGTAGGCAGATGGAATTGGTGCGATAGGCATCATGGTTGGTGCCAGCATGATAGGCTGCAGGGCCTTTTCCTCGTCTATACTGTCCTATGTTCTATGGTCAGTTTCATGGTTTAAGGCAACCATGCCACAAGCAGCAAATAGAATGCTAAATTACAAATATTTGTAAACTAACTATACGATGGGAGCTGTTAAGAAAAGAAGAGCTGGTAGTGGTAGCGGAAAAGTGAACAAAGTACTAATTTGTACATTTTCTCAAATACATAATCACTTTGTGCAAGATAGCCAAAGTACAACCAAATTGAATTCACTTTATCAAATGCAGACTTCTTTCCTTTTTTGCCAAAGTAAAGGAATTAAATGTTAATTATGGGAAAATGTATTTTTAAACTGTTTGATACTTACATTTTATATTATTGTTCAATCTTAAATATCTTCTGAAGCACTGAGATTTTAATTTCATTGATACATCTTTGCAGACAGCGAACTAAATTTCCCCTACTCTCTACTTTCAAGTCTTAAGAATTTCTATATTGTTCAGTATTTCAAAATGCATCATCTTCTTTCGTTCAGTCTCTTGTCATTCTAGTTGATAGATTTATTCCTTTCCTACATTTGAACACAGCCACTATTTTTATGCCAGTCACCGCTATCCAAATAGTATCTTTCTATAATCATTTTTGAATTTTTTTACCATTCAGATCGAAAAGGTAATACCTGCTGTAACTATAAACAGCAAAACAAAATGCACCATGCAGATAATTTCTCATCACCTATTCTTCCTTGATGTTTGGAGCTGGAGTAAAGCAATTGTTCCAGGCAAATAGCGTTCTTGCGGAAGTTAAAATGCTATTTATATAGTGCCTGTCGTTGCCTTGGGATTGCTGAAAGATTTACATCCAATCAAATTATTTTGAAATGAAGTGTGGTTGCTGTACCAATATAGAGACATGAATTGAAGTCTATGAAAGGGAAGGTAAAAGAGGCCACGTTAGTAGGTTAGTCAATATTGTTATGGATGTACACCAGTACAAGTATCATTAGACATGTGTTTATAGTTGAACCCTGCTGAAGGAGAAAGAAACCAGAAACAGTTGAAAATGGACTTAACATTACTCAGAGATCGAAACACAAAAAGAGGTGGCAAATTATAATAGTCGTACAGCATGGAAACAGGTCCTTTGGCCCAGCTTGCCCATGCCAACCAAGATGCCCCATCTACACTTGTCCCATATGCCTATAAACCTATCCTATCCGTATACCTGTCCAAATGCCTTTTAAATGTTGTTATAAGTCCCTGCCTCAAATACCTCCTCCGGCAGCTCATTCCATATATCCACCACCCTCTGTTGAAAAAGTTGCCACTCAGATTCCTAGTAAATCTTTACCCTCTCACCTTAAACCTATGCCCTCTGGTTCTTGAATCCCCTGCTCTGGGTAAAACAGTCTGGACAAAGTTGTGGAAATGTACACAATTGCCCATAATTTCTTGCCAGTGTTATACCATCAGGCTTGTACTGACCTTCACAGTAAATACTGTATGTACTTATTTTTACAGAATTGCCTGTGAACATTTCCAATGTAAAGCTGCCTCTTTCCTAGGTGACAAGGTCCTGTGCAACAGTAGGATCATGCAATATATATATATATACTGAAAAAATAGAAGAAAAATGTTAACGGCATACATTGTCACAACCCTCTTTTCGCCCTGACTTAACTAGTTATCAAACCCATCAAGACTTTTGAATGTTCCTTTATGCCATTGACATTTAGAAACATTTAAAAAGCTTAGATTACAGAAACTGTTTGTTAGATTCAAACAAAGCAAAAGGTTAAACTTTTGAATCAAACCGAAAAGCATGATTTACTAAAACGTTTAACTAATTTCTAGGGCAGTAATAATAGAAGATGTCAATTACAATAATATTAGCTGGAATAAAATCAGTGTGAATGCTTTGGAGGGAGCATAATTCCTCAGCTGCAATGAGGCAAAGCTTTTCGCCAGGATACAGAGCAAGCTTCAGAACTGGAGTATGGCCAATCTTGCTACATCAGGAAGTGGTTTAGCAGATGTCAATGGGAAGTGGTTACAAAAACAGAAAATTCTGAAAATACTCAGTATGTCAGGCTGCATCCAAGTGAAGAGAAACAGCCAATATCAGATGTTATCTGACCTGCAAAGTATTAAGGTATAATAAAGGTAATGGTTGTTAAATTTGTGATGACACAAATATAGGAACGTAATTTATCATGAGTACGTAAGGTGAATGCAAAGTGATATAGATAGGTTAAGTGAATGGGCAAATATTTCTCAAATGGAGTATAAATTTTCCAACGTAAAATAATGTAGACTAACAGTAGAAGGTGCACAAGTGCAGTTGTTTGCTTGGTGTAGGTTTGGTATTTACATGAACAAAAACGTTTTCTTAAAGAGATGCCTCAATCAGCAGCGCATCGATCAAAATAAATTGGCATAACCCAAGTCATTTGGAATCAGAGTTGGTAATGTGATGTATTTGTGCTCACAATTGTGAATCAAGAAAGTCGCACGTCTTGGTGCTCATTTTATCTTGTCATTTGTTAATCCCATAGACAATATATAATTACAGTAATGTAACGATGCAATCAGCTCAGGATAATGTCGAGTTTATTTCAGGACTTAGACATGCCAAAAACTAGGATGGAAATAAGAAGACATTTTAAGAATTTGTTTCTGAAAGAATTGTGGCACTTGTGAGAACGTGAGTCTTCTTTCAAAGACAATGTTGGTTATGCATGGTCAAACCAACATAAAACCATTATTGATCCTTAATAAATTAAATTTGAATGAGAGTAAAACATTGATTCTAAACATGTATGTATAAATATGCAATAAAGTATTACAAGGTTATAAGTGGAAGGAACTGAATTTTCCAACTGAACCTGAAGCTCCAGAGCAAAGCTTAATGGGAAACTTGTTTAGTACACAGCAAGAATAGTGTTAGTACTAATTGTTTTAGAATTTATATAAATAACTTGGGTAAAACCAATAAAGGTATGGTTGTTAAATTTGTGATGAAACAAAGATAGGAAAGTAATTTATGATGAGTATGTGAGATGAATGCAAAGTGATATAAATAGGTTAAGTGATTGGGCAAAGATTTGTCAAATGGTGTATAATGTGGGAAAATGGGAAATTCCCTGTTTTGGGAGATAGTTTAGAAAAAGAACTATGTTGTGCTTGTTTAAATGATGCGTTTCAATACAACTTAATGAGGTCCACATAAATAGTTTACTTAATATTGATACAGAAGATTAGAGCCTATCGTTACCTGTGCTCTTGGAACCCATTTTCAACAGCAGTACAAAAAGCATCAACTTTTATACACTCCTATGGGACAATAATATTTCAGTAATCTGTAGCCTTTTTCTGCACATCTTTTTACAATGATGTGGCCAGGACTCGAGAGTCTGAGCAATTGGGAAAGATTGGCCAAGCTAGGACTTGATATCTTAGAGTGCAGGAGGCTCAGGCGTGATCTAATAGAGGTGTATAAAATCATGAGGGGGAATTATATATTGGGTGAATGCACAGTATCTTTTACCCAGAGTAGGATAATCAAAAAACAGAGGACATAGGTTTAAGGTGAGAGGAACAAGATTTAATAGGAGCCTGAGGGGCACCTTTCTCACTCAGAATATGATGGGTATATGGAACGAACTGCCAGAGGAGGTAGTTGGGGCAGGTACTATAACAGCATTTAAAAGACACTTGGACAGGTACATGGATAGGAAAGGGTTAGAGAGCTATGGGCCCATCGCTGGCAAATTGGACTAGCTTAGATGAGATATCTTTGTTGGCATGGACGAGTTGGGCTGAAGGGCCTGATTCCATTCTATTTGACTTTATGACGACATAAAACTAATCCATGTACAGAGGAGTACACGATTGATAATGCTTTCTGGTACTGGCCCTCAGTTGACCTACACCAGTCCCCTATTTCCTCCTCCCTGTGTCCAGGGGTTCCATTACCAGGTCTCATCTCTTTACTATTTCTGGTATTAGCCTGAGCTTGTTACTACTGTAACAGTTGATCCTCCGCTTTCTGCTTAGCCCCTATATGACTTAGAATGGGCCTATTGTTCAGAATGGATCTTATTGCAGGACAGCCATCTGGGATTGTCTGCTGCTGCCAAATTATTGCTGTAGAGACCTTGGGTCTAGGCAAAGTGAACGAGCTTTCCAATGTATTACTGTTGCTGAGTAAAACTGAGAAGATGTTACAGTGGGGGTATTCTCCCTCATCTCATGCAGCTGTCTGATGGGGTACCAGTCTGCAGTAACATCTGAGTTTAACTTCAGCAGGCAATATAATTTTCTTAAATGCGTAAGCTAAACTTAACCCTTGATTGTCCATGATTTTCTTTTAAAAAAATAACCGATGCTGGAAATCTGAAATAATAACAAAAAATCCTGTAAATATTCAGCAGGTCAGACAGCATCTGTGGGAAGAGAAATAGAGATTGTTTCAGGTCTCAGAACTGAGAAGGTGAAAAAAGAAACTTATAAAGCTGCAAGTAGTGTTCAGGACCATGGGGATAAACTGCAAACAAAGCTATCTGGCTAATGAGTGAAAGGGAGGAATTAGTGAATGAAAATGTAGACAAAAGAACATAGGAGTACAAAATGCAGAATAGGAAGACATGCCCAGCAGAGCAGACAGCTCAAAAAAGCAAAACAATTTGAGATAAACTGGTCTCAACCCAAAACACCACCAATCAGTGTTCTCCAGGGATGCTGCCTGACCTGCTGAGTTATTTCAGCACCTGACTAAACTCTCCTGTATCCACCTATCACTTGCCAGCTTTTGTTTCGCCGCCATCTCTTTTCCAGCTTTCTCCCCCCACCCCCAGTGTCTGAAAAAGGCTCTCGACCCAAACGTTGCTTATCCATTCTCTTCATAGATGCTGCCTGACCTGCTGTGTTAGTCCTGGACTTTGTGTTTTGCTCAAGTTTCCAACATCTGCAGTTCCTTGTGTCTCTCTTCAATTCATATGTTTATATGTTCATGCAAAAGATGAGGCCAAAAAATGGTAACAACTTGTGTTTGTAAAGTCCTTGAAAACACTGAGATTTCATGATGCGTTCCAGTGAAGAATTTTTACATAAACCTGGCCACCAAATCACTTAGAGGTATGAGGACAGGTGATCAAAATTGTTTTTAATGATAAAATTTAATGAGTATGTTGAAGAAGGTAAAGGCAGTTCTGAAGTTTCAAAAGCAAATTTCAGATATTGGGGCACAGCTAACTGAAACTGATAGTATCAAAGAGGTTGAAACAATCAGGGTTGCCTATGAAGGGCAAAGTCAGTGGAACAGTGGTAGTAATAGTAAAGCAGGTTCAGAAATAGGAGGGATAAAACCTTGGAGAGATTTGAACATTAAAATAATAATAAATTTAATCTGGACTTTAATCTGGACCAATTTAGGTTAGGAAACAAAAATATGATGAAAGGACTTTTGATTAATTTTAAAACAAAGAAAAGGATGGAAAGATTCATCCCATATACTCAGAAGAAAACAAGCAATGATAACCCACTTTTTAAATCATTGATCAAGACAAAATCAATAATTGAATTACGTTATGTATGAGGTGAAAGGTTTTGGTTAATAGGATTTAAAGATCATCATTGATGGTTTTTATGTGCGTGTAAGCGGAGATTGGGAAACAATAACTGGAAACCAGGTCTACCTGCTGGTAGTGTTTGGAAAGATTGATAAAGTATTTATGTCTGATTACAGTACTTTCCATCTAACCAATTTAGCCCTTTAATACCACTTATTTTGGGCACATGGTCATGATCTGAAACACCGGGTGGCGTCACCGTCGTGGCAGCCTCGCCAAACGTGTGTCCTTTCTACTGTTTTTATTATTTTAAGTATGTTCTAAAAGTTTGTTTCAATGTTTCTTGGTTAGTTTATGTGGGGGGAAGGGGAATAGGGGGAAACTTTCAGTCACTTACCTTGATGGAGATGCGAATTTCCCCGTGTCGCATCTCCGCCCCCCCCCCACCCCCCCTAACAACCTGGAGTGGTGCGGCCTTTCCTGGAGACCGGCCCGGAGTTTCAAGCCGCGGGCGCGGCGCGGACTTACCATCGTGGAGCCGGCGACCCTGCAGAGGATCGGCAGAAGACAATCCGAAGTTCCAATCCGTCCCGACGCTGGAATTTCGACTATCCCAACAAGAGGGCTTGGACATCGGACCGTCGGCAACGACAAGTGCGGAGGGTTCAAGGCCCCGACCACGGGTGAACAAAGGAGGAAGATGACTGAACTTTATTGCCTTCCATCACGGTGAGGAATGTTGATTCCACTGTGGTGGATGTTTATGTTAAATTTATTTTATGTGTGTATTGTGTTCTTTTCACTTAGTATGGTTGTATGGTAACTCAAATTTCACTGTACCTTAGTTGGGATACTTGCAAACTTGGACTTGAACTTGAACTCTGAGGAAAGGATAGTGGAGGCAGATTCAGTTGTAGCATTCTTACGAGAAACACGTAAGTACTTGAAACTATAGTGCAATGTGGAGAGATTTGGCTAGGACTGGCTGTATTGTTCTTACATAGAACCTGCATGGATTTGAAGGAGAAAGTGACTATTTTCCATGTTACCTTTCTGCGATTCTGTACGCAAATGGGTCTATAAAATTGCAGCTATTATGGAGACTTGGCTGCGAGAGGGACAGGATTGGCAACTCAACGCTCTAGGGGTTTGATGTTTCAGACATAATAAAGAGGTGGAGGAGTTGCTTTATTAATCAGATAGAATGTCATGGCAGCACTTTGAGAGGATATACTGGAGGGTTTGTGCACTGAGGCAATATGGGTGGTGCTCAGGATAAGAAAGGTTCATTCGCTCTAATGGGATTATATTAATGGCTAGTATAGTATCCCAATAGCTAACAGCTGATGGAGGACCAGATATGTAGATAGATTACGGAAGGATGTAAAATCAATAGGGTTGTCGTAGTGGGTGACTTTAACTTCCGTGATATTGTCTGGGACTTATTCAGGGCAAAAGGCTTCGACAGGTGAATTTGTTAGGTGTATCTAAGAGGATTTGTTGAAGCAGTGTGTGGATAGTTCAATTTGAGGAGAGACCATATTGGACTTTGTGTTGCGAAACGGCCTTGGCTAGCTGACTAGTGTTTCAGTGGAAGAGTATTTTGGAAAGATTGATCCATAAGTTTTAAGATTGTTATGAATAAGGATAAATCTGGACATTGGGGAAAGGTGCTAAATTGTGATAAGGCAGATTATAACATTATTAAGCAGGAGCGAGCGAGAGTAAATTGTGAGCAGTTATTATTGGACAATCCACATTGGATGTGTAAATCATTTAAAGACCAGCTAATCAGAGTTCCATTAAGGACGGAGGAAAATGATGGCAAGGTAAGGGAGACTTGGGTGCCCAAAGAGTTTGTAAATTTTGTCAAAAACGAAAAGAAAGCATATGTAGGTTTAGAACGAAGATGAAATCAGATGGGGCCTTTGAATATAAAGCAAGGAAGAAAGAACTTGTGGGCAATTAGAAGGGCCAAAAGAGGCCATGAAATGTCATTGGCAAATCGGATTAAAGAAATTCCAGGCCTTTTATACATCCACTAAATACAAGAGGGTTACCTAGGAGAGGGTAGGACCACTCAATGATAAAGAAGGGACTTTATGCTTGGAGTCAGAGGATGTGGATGAGATACTAAATAAGTACTTTGCATCTGTATTCACCACGGCAGTTTAAGATCAAGAAGGAGGTGGTGTTGGGGCTGTTGAAGAGCATTAAGGTGAATAAATCTCCAGGAACTGATGGGATCTATCCCAGGTTATTGAGGGAGGAAAGTGAGGTGATTGCAGGAGGATTTACAAAGATATTTAAATATTTGCTGGCACAGGGGAGGTCCCAGAAGACTGGAGAGTAGCCAATGTTGCTTCTTTGTTTAAGAAGGGAAGAAGAGATAATACAGGAAATTATAGGTTGGTAAACCTCTCATCAATGTTTGGGAAGCTATTGGAGAGTATTATTCTTCAGGATAGGATTTGGAAGAGAATGGTCTAATTAAAGGACAGTATGCATGACTTTTCCTGCGCAGATCATGTCTTGCGAACTATTTAATTTTTTGAGGAGGTGGTGAAAGAGATGGGTGAGGATAGGGCAGTGGATGTCTACATGACTTTTAGTAAATCATTTGATAAAGTCCCCCTTGGTAGGCTGAACCAGAAGATTCAAATGCATGGGATCCACAGTGACTTGGTTGTTTGGATTCAGAGCTGGCTTACTCAGAGAAGACTGGGACCTCTTTTGTTTGCAATATTTATGAATGCTTTGGACATAAATGTAGATGAGTTGATTAGTAAATATGCAGACTACACAAAAAACGGAAGTTGCAGACTGAGAAAGGTTACCAAAATATACAGCAGGATATAGATCTGCTTCAAAAATATATGGAAAAATGGCAGATGGAGTCAAGCAAATATGCGGTTACACTTCTGGAGGTAAAATATAAGGGGGAAGTATGCATGTAATGGAAAAACCCTTAACATCATTCATACACAGAGGGATCTTAGTGTCCAAGTCCATAGCTTTCTGAAAGTGGCAACATAATTCGATAAATTGGTAAAGAAACATATAGTATGCTTGCCTTCATCATTCACGGCATTTAGTATAAAAGTCTGTAAGTAAATTTAGAGCTTTATAGGAACTTGGTTAGCCATATTTGGAGTATTGAGAGTGCTGGTGCAGGATTTCCAAAAAGTTAATTTGCAAGTCGAATCGCATTAAGGAAGTCAAACACGATGCTAGCATAGGGGGGGCGCCGTCCTGTACGGGTATGGCTGCCCAGCCCGCAGCTGTCCGTTTTTCTCTCTTTTTTTTATTTTTTAGTTAGATGAGTTTTTTTGTTTTCGGAGTTCTAGCCTTTTTTATGTGGGGGAGGGGGGAGACTGTTTTCTAGAGTCCATACCTGGTCGGAGAGGCAGCTTTTCTCCGGGCTGCACCGTCGACCCGTCCTCGCAGCCTACCAGCGGGCCTGGAGCGGCGATTCCTGTTGGGGACCATCCAGAACCTTGGCTTCGGCGGCGGCACAGCGCTGGAGCGCTATCGCGGAGCGGGTGATGCCTCGTGCTGGAGCTCCGGAATGCTGAGACCGCAGGTGAACATCGTGGAGCTGCGGGTCTGTGGAGCGGCCAGCTGGGGGGGCGGCGCTGAACTTTTCACCGGGAGCCTGGGATCTCGCGACGAGATCGCCAGTGGTGAAGCTTCATCGAGCGCGGCCTGTCGGCTTCGGAAGCCGTGGTCTCCAGTTAGGAAGCGGCCGCTCCAGGTGTCCCAAGCCGCTGAGAGGATTCTCCCGACGCTGGAGCACCATCACCCGGCGAAGAAGGGCCTGAAACATCAGGCCCCGTAGCGGCGACTGCGGAGGCCTCAATAGGCCCGACTATGGGTGGACAAGGGGATGGGGACTGGACTTTGTGCCTTCCCTCATAATGGGAACCATTGTGGGGGGATGTTTTTTTATGTTTATTGTTAAATTCTTTAATGTTGTGTCTTAACTTTATCTGTGTGCTGCATGGCAAGACAAATTTCACTACACCAATTGGTGTACGTGACAAATAAATGTCCTTTGTCCTTTGTATTTCAAGAGGGCTAGAATACAAAAACAGGGATGTAATGCTGAGGCTCTATATGGCTCTGGTCAGGCCGTATTGGAGTATTGTGGGCACTTTTGGGCACCATGTCAGAGGAAGGATGTTCTGGCTCTGGAAAGGGTCCAGAGGAAATTTACAAGAATGATTCCAGGAATAACTGGGTTAACATATGATGATCGTTTGACGGCACTGGGCATGTACTCGCTGCAGTTTAGAAGGATGAGGGGGGGTCCTCATTGAAACTTACCGGATAGTGAAAGGCTTGAATAGAGTGGATAAGGGGGGGATGTTTCCACTAGTGGGAGAGTCTAGGACTAGAGGCCATAGTCTCAGAATTAAAAGACATTCCTTTAGGAAGGAGATGATGAGGAATTTCTTTAGTCAGAGGATGGTGAATCTGTGGAATTCTTTGCCACAGAAGGCTGTGGAGGCCAAGTTAATGGACATTTTTAAGGCAGAGATAGATAGATTCTTGATTAGTATGGGGGGTCCTAATGAGATTAGGAGGGAGAGAGAGATAGATCAGCCATGATTGAATGGCGGAGTAGACTTAATGGGCTGAATGGCCGAATTCTGCACCTATCACTTACGGTATGACCTTATTATGTATGGTTCTGGCCACCCCATTTCAGCGTTAGAGGCTGAGGGGAGATCCGATACAGGTTTTTAACATTTTGTGAGACATCGATAGAATGGATAGTCAGAATATTTTTCCCAGGGTGGAAATGGAGCAAGTTTTTCCCAGGAAAAAGTTTCTCCTGCTTCCCAGGAGCAAGTTCATTTTGCAAAAAAACATTTTGGTGGGAGCCTAGAACACACTGCCAGGGACGGTGGTGGATTTAGATATGATAGTGGTAATTAAGAAGCTTTTTGATAGGCACATGGGTGTGCTTGGAATGGAGGAATATGGATCATATGCAGGCAAAGGAGATTAGTTTTACTTAGCATCATGTTCGGCATGCACGTTGTGGACCTGTTTGCATGCTGTACTGTTCCATATTCTATGTATTTTACAGGAATTGAAAGGTTGTCTGTACAAATAGTACTTCAACATACAAAAGATTGAGAAAGCCCTACTTCTAAACAGCTTAACTTATTTTTGAGGCATAGCGACCTTGAAGAACTTGATAAAGCAAACAATGTTTTGTTGTACACTTCCAGGTTTGTTTGACAAGCTCAAAGGTGAAGATGATTTACCTTCATTACACCTTGGTGTTTGGGGCAGAGACAAAGCTCTTCCAACACTTCTTGTTACTGACAGGTCTTTCAATCACTGGCTGACTGTATTGTGTGGTTGTATTTATGCTTGTAAGTGATGTTGGGTGTGTGATGGGAAACTGAGTTCTGCAAAGCCAAAGATCTTAAAAGAATACAAAGTGTGTCCATAAGATTCCTTTTGGCATGTCTCCTGTTGGGGCACGCATTACCCAATTGACAGCAATACTGAAGAGAATTACATATATTCCAATGTAGTCCTGTTTTGATTTCAAAATTGAGTTCACTGTGATCAACACAGCACATAAAGACAGACAAAGCTTTTGATAATATTGTTTATATGGAGAGAATTCAATTTCCTTGCAGAATGCACCATGGGCGGTCCTGTGATTGCTGTCAAAAGCCACCTCAAAGCTTATGAAGTCTAGGTATTTTTGCCAGAGCCATTCTATGTATTGTTCTATTATATTTCATAGATTAAACATTGAGTTTGAGCACTGAAATTCTTTACAAAAACCAGTTTACGTTTTTCTAAATTGCTGTTAGCAGATTTTAACAGACACAGCACCATGATTTTGCCCCGTATCTTGCTTGCCATGGATATGCGAAATAGCACACCATTTATTACAGTCATTTGATTTGATTTTGATTTTGATTCAATTTATTGTCATTGCACTTTTCAGTGCAACGAAATGATTTAGCCTGCAGTCATAACATAGAATAAATAACAAAAACACACACTCAACACAGTTTAACATCCACCACAGTGAGTCCACCAGGCACCTCCTCACTGTGATGGAAGGCAAAAAGTCCCAAAGTCCATGTCTCTTCCCTCCTTGCTCTCCCTCTGCGCTGAGGCGATCCAGGCCTCCGATGTTGTGACCCCGCCGAGTGATGGTAAGTAGGTCCCGCGGCTGAATCCGAACGGGCCGGTTCAAACTCCGCGGCCCAGGGCGGTCGAAGCTGCCGAAGCTGCCGCCCTCCAGTCCAGCGGACGCAGCTGTTGTTGCAGGAGCTACGGAAAAACAGGTCACCAACCTGTGACCTGCGAGCTCCCGACGATGTCGTCCACTGGCCCTCATGATGTTCTTTCTTGAGCATCACCACTTTAATGTCATCATTCACTTATCTGGTACTTTTTTCTCTTTCCCACATTAACGTGAATAGAGGGGCCGGGAACATTCCCACTTTTTTAGTTTAGTTTAGAGATACAGCGTGGAAACAGGCTCTTCGGCCCACCGAGTCTGCGTCGAACAGCATTCCCCGCACTCTAACACTATCCTACACACACAGGACAATTTACAATTATACCAAACCAATCAACCTATATATCTGTACGTCTTTGGCGTGTGGGAGAAAACCGGAGATCCCGGAGAAAACCCACGCAGGTTACGGGGTGAACGTATAAACTCCGTACAGACAACACCCCTGTTCGGGATCGAACGGGGTCTCTGGCGCTGTAAGGCAGCAACTCTACCACCGTGCCACTGCGCCGCCTTCAAGTATTTTGTCCAATGCATTTCTTGATCTTTTACTGTTGTCAGTAGGTGGCTTTTTCGTCTCTGATGAATAGATTAGTTGATATCTATTTGTCATGAATATACTGTCAGCTGGATGGTTCCTGCAAAACAAAACAGAAAATGATGGAAATGCTCAACAGGTTAAGCAGCATCTATTGAATGAGGAAATGTTTTGAGTTGATAATCTTTAGTTAATTCTGGTGAACAATCATTTTTTCACAATGAAGTAAAAAATAAATGTTAAGAACAAGCAGGCTGCTACGCCCTTGATGATGTCTTGTTTCCTGAAAATTGTTGGAGCTACACTCATCCAGGCAAGTGGTAGGTTATCCTTCATGCTTCTGACTTGTGCCTTCTTGATATTGGAAAATTGTGGGGATGTCAGGAAATATGTTAATTTAGTAATTCAATTATTTTTATTTATTTTTGTATTCACTTTAATAATTTAGATAATTCAGTTTTTTATTTAGTTAGTTCATTTAACAGTTTTTAAATGTCTCGGAATGTTACTGGAGTCTGAAATCTTTGGAGGCAGCAGCATGCTATATGTACCTTCCAACCACTCCTTTTCAACAGCAATACTATAAAGATGGTGCTGAATGAAAAGTGTTATGTCTAGGGGCATTTTCACTCCACAGTTGTCACACCAGCACTTTTCTGATTTTTATCCAAGGTTTCCATCAAAACTATTTTTTAAAGTTGAGCTAAACACAAAGACTTGGAGGAACAAGAGCAGGTCAGGCATCATCTGTGGAGGGAATGAACAGATGACGTTTCAGGTCGGGGACCCTTCAGACAGTCTGAAGAAGGTTGAAATGTTGCCTATCTATTCCCACCTGAAACGTTGCCTATCTATTCCCTCCACAGAGCTACCTGACCCATTCTAGTTCCTCCAGCTCTTTGTGTTTTGCTCAAGATTCTAACATCAGCAGTTCCTGCATTTTGAAAGATATTCAGTCGCATTGATAAGGGTGGTTTTTTTTCATAAAGTCACTTAGAACATATGCTTTCATACTTTTCATATGCTTCATTTTGCTTGAAGTTTTGGACAAAGGTTAAGGTGTTACTATGTGGAAATAAAATGAAGGCAACTAAATATTGTTGAATTGTATGAAGCTAATTTTATTTAATGCAAATGTGTTCCGACACCTTTTGGTGTACACTGTTCTGAAGTATGTCTTTTATATGTCAACACCTTTTCAGTTCCACTGGTTAATGAATTGTCCTCCCTTATTCTGACATTCTTTTACACTGAATAGTATTGTGTGATAACACCTTATCCGGATTTGATGCATCTTCTCAATACATCTTAAGTAGTTGCTTTCAGTTGCTTTGGAGTGTAAGGTTCTTTTTAATAGCACTTCAAAATTTGGGTGTGGGTGTTTGTTAGTGTTTCCCTGCAGCTGATTTGAAGGCTTATTTATACTACAAACGCAGGTTTCATTGGTCGCAAATCTGCACATCATATCTGTACATCATAGGTTTGCAATAGTTTACTTTGACTGCATTTTCAAATGATACATATAAAATATATTAGTATTTGAATCAGTTGAGGCTGGCTGAGTGTAAGTTTCATACTGAATTAATTTAAACACATGATTGATGGCAGGGGGAGGTGAATTTCTATGAATAATTTAGTTTGGGTAAACACTTTGGCTTTAGTCCTGTTAGATTAGGTACAGGATGTTCTATTCTATCATATGGAGACTGACCTGTTCATCATGGTGAGTCTTTTATGAGGAATATCACGTGTGGTTAAACAGCACATTTGTAATGTACTAACTTCAAGTGTAACAGGTAACTTTAAAACTACAAAATGCTGGAGGCGCATTCAAGTGCTTGCCTGATATAAAAGCCTCCCTTCCTTAGGGACCATTGGTTTTGTCTTTTTGCACTATTATTGTTTGATTGTTTGCTTCTATGCGTATGTATGTGTGTATATATATTTTTCCCATTTTTTACAGAATACTATGTTTACATATTCTGTTGTACTGCTGCAAGTAGGATTTTCATTGTTCTGTCTTGGACATATGACAATAAAACACTATTGAATCTAAGAGAATGCATTGTTAAATTCACTACTGAGCAGGCATTATTATTTATGACCATCCCTATTTGTTAGATGAATCAATAATTTTGTTGTCGTTCCCATCTATATATACAAATAATATAGAGTTCTGTTTTGTTCTTTATAAAAAGGAAGCATTGAAGGAAAACATTAAGAAGAGGGAAACAGAAGAAAAGATCAAGAGAGCAAAATTGGCTAAGGAGAAAGCAGAGAGAGAGAAGTTGGAAAGACAGCAGAAGAAGAAACTATTAATTGATATGAACAAAGGTAATTTATTGATGATAATATTGGTCCCACTCATTTATGTATTATCTGAAGCAGAAATGACCAGAAATTGGTGGTTTCCCCTGAAACCATTGGCAATATAGTTATGTCACTCTGAAAAGTGGATTTCTTCCCCTTTATTTATCCCATCAGCATTTAACATTGTACTAAGCGTGACAATACTCATATTTTTCCACCCCATATTTATTGCTGCATTTTGAGCTTCTGAGATGTTTTCACTGTCCTATTCAGATCTTATGTTGTAATACCATGCAGCAGCAGATGGATTGGGAGGTTTTGAGCAGAGACAAGCAATTATTTTCACTCTCTGTCTTTCTTAAGAAAATTGCATAATCTACAGGTACATCAAATCTTGCCACATTATAAATCTGGATTGATCACATACTATCTTGTTGAAACAAATGATTGACAAAATGTGAAAACAGAATTCTTCATCCGACTTCTTGGTTTAGAATCCACTTGATTTACTATATTCCTAACACCAGTCTATCATAACCATAAATCAAACTAGTAAAAGTGAATTCCAAACACCAAGTCTTCCATGCACCACACTGAGAATATAATGTCCATTTATTAATCAAACCTGCTTTGTGCTAAATATTCTAAAGATAGTTTATTTCTACTCAAATAAGCAGTTGGTTCATATTCTGTAATTAGACATCTTAATGATCATTAACCATTATAAACACAATTTTACACTAGAATTGTGCAGGTAACTGAAGGACATGAGAAAATTGGAGCATCAGTGGGCCGTATGGCCTCTTAAGCCTATTTTATCATTCATGGTAATCATGGCAGGTTCACCTTGACTTCAACTCTGCTTTCATATCTGCTTCTCAGCTCTTGACTCCCCTGAGTTCCAAATATCTAGCTCTTTTAGCTCTGAATGTATTCAATCACAGCCTCCTCAGCGGTCTGAGATAGTGAATTCAAAAGATTCACAAATCTCTAAATAATGACGTTCTTTATCTCCTACTAACCTACTAAATACATTGATCAAAGAAATTTTGATTTAACAAAGTGCCACGATTATATTCTACACCAGTTTAATAAAGCTAATGTTGTTCTCACATAATCCCATGCATTTAAATCAAATTTTTTGTTTTTTGTGGACATTAGGAGTAAATTCCATGCCTATTCCTCTTGCTGGCATTTCCTTTTTCCTATAGCAGTGACTCATTCTACAAATTCTGTTAACCCTCGTGTATTTTTACCAATTAGCATTTCTTTCATGTTTAGCCCCAGAGTTGGTTGGCTGTTTTGCTGTGATTAGTTATTGAAGAATGATTATAACCTAGAACCAGCGCTGTTCCTTTTCCTCTCACAATGCCGATTCCTGTTTCATTGGGCTGCAGGACGGTGCTCAGCCCAGCTGTACCTTGCATTTGCACCCCACCAATGCAGCACTTTCCTCATGTCACACTTTCCCTGCTAATGTCCTGGAAGCCTCACTACTGTGGCTGTCCTAGTTGGTGGAGAAGTCTGCAAAATAATTTGCCAGTGGGATGTAATGAATAGAAGCATGGAATATTTATTCATGGGTTTATGATTAAAATTGACTCCTACTAGGAATATCGCAAATCCAGGAAAATGTGCAACTGGATAATCAGAATCATTCAGTGGTTGTCAAAACATATACAATCAAAATACATTTAAAAATGAAAAAATGAATACATTTACAAACACATTCAATGTATGTAAATTCAATAATATTATTAATGATGATTAAAATTATATTAAGAAACAACTGAGCTGCACTAATGGACCTGTCCCACTTTTTAGGCAACTGCAGGAGACTATGCAGTCGCCTAAAGGTGGTTGCCGGGGAGTCGCCTTCATGGTCGTGAGGAGTTCCCGCATTCTGGGAACTGGTCGCGGCCTCATTATGGTCACCACGAATTTTCAACATGTTGAAAAATTAGCGGCGACCAGATTGAAGCCGCCATGGAGAGTAGCGAGAATTCTCTTGCCATGGGTGGGTCGCCAGGAGGTCCGAGTGGGTTGCCAGGAGGTCGAAGGTTCTCGTAGGTTGTAGCCGGTGCTGACCGGTGAATTTCATTGGCTCATTGGGAAAAAAACGTAAGCAGTAGTTTTCAGAACCAAGGACAACCGACCGGTAATGTTAAATGTCCGCCGAGCTTCACAGCCGTGTATCTCTGGCTTCTTAAACGTTGTCTCCACTCCTTCTCCCCCCTTGACAGTCGCCTGAAAAATCACGTAAGTGGGACAGGCCCATAACTCTTTCTACTAGATTGACAGCCACATTTAAATGATTGGGTGGGCTGATGTCTCAGTTGTAGTGGGTATAAAGCAGGGACTAGGTTTGTACTATATCCCTGCCCTCCATTCGGTATGCTGTAATCACTATACTCCACACTGCACTGTGCAGCTATGGAAGCCAGATCTAGGATTTGTGACTTTAGTACATACGAAGACTGGAATTTACCATGTGGTAAAGTCATCAATAGATGTTAGCAGACTATACTTATCTCTCTCTTTGTTCTTTGGTTAAGCTGCAGCTATAAATCTGAAACCTAGATCAAGGCATGTCTTCATCATAAAAATATTAATCAGTAAGATTGAAAACACATTTTGTCCCCATCAAATTGTTTCAGTGCTATATCCTGTTGCTAATGATTTATTACAGCAATTCTTATGGTAAACTGCATTGCACCATAATGATAATTTAGGGGGTGAGGCCACAATTTTAAAGGTCTAAGTAGAGAAGATGTGGGATACATAATTTAAAAAAACTTATGATAGAAGACACCAATAATCAGTTTAGGCTGGTATAGTAATTAAATCTGCATGTACTTTTGGAAAAATCTACATTTAAGCTTTCCTTTCTCAGATGGTAATCTGGTTTTTCTACAGATTTATATGTTCTATTGTTTAAAATATATTGTTCAAATGTTCCATTATTCAAAATCTACTTTTCAACTATTTTTCCTTGCTCCATATTTCCCTGTTCTTATTAAGCTTTACTCTCAGGTTATCAAACATATATGTTAAGATTTAGATCTATAGTTGCAACTTAAACGAAGAATGCTATTTTTCTATAAGTCCCCTGAAATACTTGTTCAAGGTTGTGAAAAATAGATTTAATTTTCCCAGCAGCACATTTGAAAGGTGAAAAAATGCTTCTCAATTCAGCAATAAAATCTTTGTAGAAGTTTTAAAAGTTATTTTATTGCTGTTTTATTTCACTGAATGATCAATACGCCAATTTTACCAATTATAAAGGTTTTTGGGCATAAATGCCATGAAACTAATAAAGCAGTAGCTTTATATTATTAATGCAGTTTAGGATCAAGATGTCAAATGTTTGTAAAATTGAAAACAGTTTATTCAGGCTTACTAATTCAGAATTCATATGAAATATATAAAGTACTGCATACAGTTCTGGTCATTGGGGTATAGGAAGGATACCATGGTGCTGGATACCATGTTGCCCGGGAAGGAGCAGTTCAGTTATGAGGATGGACAGTAGAAGTTAGGTTTTTAGAACAGAGGAGGTTAAGGGTGGATATGATTGTTGTATATAAAATGATGATGGGTATAGGTAGTGTAGACAGCAGGAAACCTTTCTCCACATCAGTAGATACAACTAGAGGACAGAAGGTGCAGGATCAGCTCATTCCAAAGAGGAAGAAAGATTCCAAGGGGAGTAAGGGGTGGCCATGGCTGACAAGGACAGTCAGGGAAAGTATAAAAATAAAACAGAACAAGTATGACATAGCAAAGATGAGCGGGAGGCAGAGTATTGGGTAACTTTTAAACAACAACAGAAGATAACTAAAAAGGCAATATGGGGAGAAAAGATGTGGTACGAAGGTAAGCTAGCCAAGAATATAGAGGATAGTAAAAGCTTCTTTAGCTATGTGAAGAGGAAAACATTAGTTAAGACCAAAATTGGAACCTTGAAGACTGAAAAGGGCGAATTTATTATGGGCAAAAGGAAATGGCAGACGAGTTGAACAGGTACTTTGGATCCATCTTCACTAAGGAGGACACAAACAATCTCCCTGATGTATGTGGGCAGAGGATCTAGGGTGACGGAGGAACTGAAGAAAATTCATATTTGGCAGCAAATGGTGCTGGGTAGACTGATGGGACTGAACGGTGATCAATCCCCAGGGCCTCATGGTCTGCAACCCAGGGTACTTAAGGAAGTGGCTCTAGAAATCGTGGATGCATTGGTGATCATTTTCCAATGTTCTATAGATTCAGGATCAGTTCCTGTGGATTGGAGGGTAGCTAATGTCATCCCACTTTTTAAGAAAGGCGGGAGAGAGAAAACAGGGAATTATAGACCAGTTAGCCTGACATAGGTGGGGAAGATGTTGGAGTCAAGTATAAAAGATGAAATAGCGGCACAATTGGATAGCAGTAACAGGATCGGTTTCAGTCAGTATGGATTTACGAAGGGGAAATCATGCTTGACTAATTTTCTGGAATTTTTTGAGGATGTAACTCAGAAAATGGACAAGGGAGAGCCAGTGGATGAGGTGTACCTGGACTTTCAGAAAGCCTTATAAGGTCCCACATAGGAGATTAGTGGGCAAAATTAGGGCACATGGTATTGGGGTTAGGGTGCTGACATGGATAGAAAATTGGTTGGCAGACAGGAAACAAAGAGTAGGGATTAACGGGTCCCTTTCAGAATGGCTGGCAGTGACTAGTGGGGTACCGCAAGACTCGGTGCTGGGACCGCAGCTATTTACAATATATATTAATGATTTAGATGAAGAGGTTAAAAGTAACATTAGCAAATTTGCAGATGACACAAAGCTGGGTGACAGTGTGAACTGTGAGGAGGATGCTATGAGGATGCAGGGTGACTTGGACAGAACATTTTCCAATCAATAGATTCAGGATCAGTTCCTGTGGATTGGAGGATAGCTAATGTTATCCCACTTTTCAAGAAAGGAGCGAGAGAGAAAACAAGGAATTACAGACCAGTTAGCCTGACTCCGGTGGTGGGAAAGATGCTGGAGTCAATTATTAAAGAGGTAATAATGGGGCATTTGGATAGCAGTAAAAGGATTAGTCCAAGTCAGCATGGATTTATGAAAGGCAAATCATGCTTGACTAATCTTCTGGAATTTTTTGAGGATGTGACAAGTAAAATGGATGAAGGGGAGCCAGTGGATGATGTGTATCTAGACTTTCATAAAGCCTTTGATAAGGTCCCGCACGGGAGACTGGTGACTAAAATTAGAGCACATGCTATTGGGGTTAGGGTGTTGACATGGATAGGAAATTGGTTGGCAGACAGGAAGCAAAGAGTAGGAGCGAACGGGTTCTTTTCAGAATGGCATGCAGTGGCGAGTGGAGTGCCGCAAGGCTCAGTGTTGGGGCCGCAACTGTTTACCATATATATTAATGATTTGGACGAAGGAATTAGGAGCAACACTAGCAAGTTTGCGAATGACACAAAGCTGGGTGACAATGTGAACTGTGAAGAGGATGTTAGGAGGTTGCAGGGTGACCTGGACAGGTTGAGTGAGTGGGCAGATGGGTGGCAGATGCAGTATAATATAGATAAATGTGAGGTTATCCACTTTGGTGGCAAAAACAAGGGGGCAGATTATTATCTCAATGGGGTTAGGTTAGGTAAGGGGGAGGTACAGCGAGACCTGGGTGTCCTTGTACACCAGTCACTGAAAGTTGGGGTGCAGGTACAGCAGGCAGTGAAGAAAGCTAATGGAATGTTGGCCTTCATAACAAGAGGATTTCAGTATAGGAGTAGAGAGGTTCTTCTGCAGTTGTATAGGGCACTGGTAAGACCACATCTGGAGTTTTGTGTACAGTTTTGGTCTCCTAATTTGAGGAAGGACATCCTTGTTATTGAGGCAGTGCAGCGTAGGATCACGAGATTGATTCCTGGGATGGCGGGACTGTCATATGAGGAAAGATTGAAAAGACTAGGCTTGTATTCACTGGAGTTTAGAAGGATGAGGGGGATCTGAAAGAAACATATAAAATTATAAAAGGACTGGACAAGCTAGATGCAGGAAAAATGTTCCCAATGTTGGGCAAGTCCAGAACCAGGGGCCACAGTCTTAGAATAAAGGGGAGGCCATTTAAGACTGAGGTGAGAAAAAACTTTTTCACCCAGAGAGTTGTGTATTTGTGAAATTACCTGTCACAGAGGGCAGTGGAGGCCAAATCACTGGATGGATTTAAGAGAGAGTTAGATAGAGCTCTAGAGGCTAGTGGAATCAAGGGATATGGGGAGAAGGCAGGCACGGGTTATTGATTGGGGACGATCAGCCATGATCACAATGAATGGCGGTGCTGGCTCGAAGGGCCAAATGGCCTCCTCCTGCACCTATTTTCTATTTTTCTATGTTTCTATGAGAGTGGGCAGATGCAGTTTAATGTGGATAAATGTGAGGTTATCCACTTTGGGGGCAAAAACACAAATGCAGATTTTTATCTAAATGGTGTCAAGTTGGAAAAAGGGGAAGTACAACGGGATCTGGGGGTCCTTGTTCATCAGTCACTGAAAGTAAGCATGCAGGTACAGCAGGCAGTGAAGAACGCGAATGGCATGTTGGCCTTCATAACAAGAGGAGTAGAGTATAGGAGCAAAGAGGTCCTTCTGCAGTTGTACAGGGCCCTAGTGAGACCACACCAGGAGTATTGTGTGCAGTTTTGTTCTCCAAATTGGAGGAAGGACATTCTTGCTATTGAGGGAGTGCAGCGTAGGTTCACAAGGTTAATTCCCGGGATGGCGGGACTGTCATTGTTGATAGAATGGAGGGGCTGAGCTTGTGTACTCTGGAATTTAGGATGAAAGGGGATCTTATTGAAACATATAAGATTATTAAGGGTTTGGACACGCTAGAGGCAGAACCATGGGCCACAGTTTAAGAATAAGGGGTAAGCCATTTTGAACAGAGATGAGGAAATACTTTTTCACACAGAGAGTTGTGAGTCTGTGGAATTCTCTGCCTCAGAGGGCAGTGGAGGCCGGTCCCCTGGATGCTTTCAAGAGAGTGTTAGATAGAGCTCTTAAAATAGCGGAGTCAAGGGATATGTGGAGAAGGCAGGAACAGGGTACTGATTGTGGATGATCAGACATGATCACATTGAATGGCAGTGCTGGCTCGAAGGGCCAAATGGCCTCCTGCACCTATTGTCCATTGTCTCTTGGTGTAGAGTAAGCTGGACACAATTTAGAGGGGTATGAGGGGGACCTGCTTCATAGAGAGTGCTGAGTATCTGCAGTGTACGGTCTGAGAGAATGGTTGAAGGTGGTTCAATTACAGCATTTAAGAAGTGCCTCGATGAGCACTTGAATCAACTAGGCATAGAAGGCTATGGGCCAAGTGTCGGGAGATGGAAGACGACTGTAAGTAACATTTGGATTACATTGTGAATGAATTCTGTGACATGGCCTAAAAGAAGGTATTTCTGCTCTGCTAAGATTTATTTTACAGATCATTATTACTATGTTTTATTCAATGTGTTTTTGGCATCACTGAAGCATAAAGTGCTATGTAGCAAAAAAAATCTACAATCATCAGTCATTTAAAGTAAGTTTGAGTTCTTCATTCAGATTCTGATTAGTTTATTGTCATGTACACCAGGGAGCAATGACATTTCTTGGTCACATGAAGTTCACAGAGTAAACAGTTTGCATACAGTCTATCCGTTTCTAGTTTACATACAGTAATGATAATTACAATAAATGTTATGACAAGAGCAAATCAACAGAATGCTGCAGTGCAATCCAAAGTGGTGCAAAAAATATTGGCGTGCAATAACAGAATAACCAAATGAGGTAGAGTTAAGAACAAGAGTACATGGCAGCATATCTGCAAATGGTTTGTGAAAAAAGTCATTTGGATCAGGAGTCAATATCAATGGGGAAGAAGCTGTTTTTAAGTTTCAAGAAGATACAAGAGGGAAAAGGGAATAGTGACTATTTCGTCTTTCTGATGTTAAAGACAGGGTTAATAAACTTAACAATCGAGCTGAATTGTACTTGGCCATAGAGTACAGGGAGTAGAGCACATAACCCTGACAAGTACCAGTGTGAGGGTCAATGTGGAGGAAAATGTTAGGACCAATTCTAACCAACTGAGATCAACTGGTCAAGATGTCCAGAAGCCAGTTGCAGACGGAGGCCCCAACGCCAAGGTCCAGAAGTTTAGTGATGAGCTAATCTGAGGAAAGACATTCTTGCCATAGAGGGAGTACAAAGAAGGTTCACCAGACTGATTCCTGGGATGGCAGGACTTTCATATGAAGAAAGACTGGATAGACTCGGCTTGTACACGCTAAAATTTAGAAGATTGAGGGGGGATCTTATAGAAACTTACAAAATTCTTAAGGGGTTGGACAGGCTAGATGCAGGAAGATTATTCCCAATGTTGGGGAAGTCCAGAACTAGGGGTCACAGTTTAAGGATAAGAAGGATGTCTTTTAGGACCGAGATGAGAAAATCATTTTTTACACAGAGACTGGTGAATCTGTGGAATTCTCTGCCACAGAAGGTAGTTGAGGCCAGTTCATTTGCTATATTTAAGAGGGAGTTAGATGTGGCCCTTGTGGCTAAAGGGATCAGGGGGTATGGAGAGAAGGCAGGGATGGGATACTGAGTTGGATGATCAGCCATGATCATATCGAATGGCGGTGCAGGCTCGAAGGGCTGAATGGCCTACTCCTGCGCCTATTTTCTATGTTTCTATGTTTCTTTTAGCTTATTCAGTATTATAGTGTAGCTGTTGTCGATGAAAAACATCCTGACATATGTGTTCTTACTGTCATTGTGACCCAGAGCTGAATGTAGTGCAAGAGAGATGGCGTTCTCTGTAGACCTATATATTCTGTTTACAATGTATACAGGATCTGGATTGTCTGGACATCTGGTGCAGATATGTACCATTAATATTCTTTTGATGATCGATATTGGAGCTACAGGGCAGTAGTCATTGTGGTAAATCACTATATTTTTCTTCAGGATTAGAATTATGGAGGTTGCCTTGAAGTAGATGGGAAAAATAGACTGTTGAATTGAGAGGTTGATGATGGCAGACTATGGCCAGTTGATTGGTGCAGGATCTCAAAATTCGTCTTGGCTGGCCATTTGCTGAAATTTTTTCCCTATGATAGCAAATTTGTCTTCTGCAACTGAGATGTGTAGGACAGAGCCAACAGGAGATGAGAAATGTGTCTAAGTGGAACTTTGTTGGCCTGTTCAAAGCAGGGGTAAAAGGCATCCAGCTCATCTTGAGATGAAAGGAGACGATGCCATGCTAATATGTGCTTTCCGCAAACATGATGTTAATGATGGCCATCATAATCTCTGTTCCAGTCTGTCGTCTTTAGTTCCAAAAGCATTTATCTTATTACAAATTGAATTGTGGAACAATGATGGTCTAATGTATACCACGTAAAAGTTACCTTATTGTTGCACATCTGCAGAAATGTGTTATTTTTATGTAACTTTCTAATTATGCCTGCTGAATTCCCGCAGGGAGGATATAGAAATATATTTGCTTCATTCAAGCATAAAATACTATCACAATCAATTTGCTCTTTATCTCAGAATGTAATGAAGATTAATCAATTTGCATTTAATTAAAAATAATCATTTAAAGCCATATCCCTTCTCCACGTTAATATGTAGGAAAGAACTGCAGATGCTGGTTTCAATCGAATGTAGACACAAAATGCTGGAGTAACTCAGTGGGACATGCAGCATCTCTGGAGAGAAGGAATGGGTGACGTTTCTGGTTGAGTCTGAAGAAGGGTCTCGACCCGAAACGTCACCCATTCCTTCTCTCCAGAGATGCTGCCTGTCCCACTGAGTTACTCCAGCATTTTGTGTCTCCCTCCACGTTAATGTACTGGATTGATGCCCAGTTCAGTTCTAGAAACATCCAATTTAGCAGTAAATCAGTATTTGAATTTTGCCTTGTGCAGTTTCATTAAAAGCCATTTGTTTCATAGTTTAATGACTGGGACCTGAAGGTGAAACGTAATACTGAACTGAAATGTTACAGTAAATTAGTTGTCATTTAATTGTCAGATTTTGAATTGAAATAGTTGCAAAGTTGGAGTAAATTCCAACATGTGGCAGGAGTGTAAATTTGGTTACAGATTAAGGGGCTGTCCCACTGCGGCGACCTAATTGGCGAGTTTAGAAGAGTTTACCCTCGACTCATACTCGCAGCATGGTCGACACGAGGTCCTAGGAGGTATTTATAACTCTCCTTTATGCTCGAGAGTAGTCTCCGTGTACTGGAGGCCTCAGCTAGGTCGCGGCGTATTTTTCAACATGCTGAAAAATGCCCGCAAGTTAAAAAAGGTCGCCATGGAAAAAAATCGCTATTTTTATACTAGTAGGTTTAGTCGAGGAAGGGCGCAGTAGGTTGGCATGTTATTCGTAGGTAATCGAAGGCAATCAAAGGTAATCGAGGGTAGTCAAAGGTAAAGCTCGTTTAGAATAAAAAGGTAAGTAAACCGACCGGTAATGTTAAATGCTCGCTAAACTTTATTAAAAGTTGTCTGGCTTCTTAAAAGTGTCCCCGCTCCTTCCCCCCCCACCCCCTTCTCCCCCCTTTTGTCCCCTTCTCTCCCCCTCTCTCCCCTTCTCTCCACCCCCCCCTCCGCGCTCTCTAAAGGACTTACCATAACTGTGCCAGCCGTCTTTTACCTTCCTGTTCAACGCAGGTGTGAATTTCAGACAGCGCTCCCCCGCTTTCCCTGCCCCCGCCTTTGCGGTGTGTTTGTGCGTGTGTGTGTGTGTGTGCAGAGGGTCGATCCGGCTCGCGGTTTCATCGCTAATGGTCGATCCAGCTCGAGGTTTTTCAGGCGAGTGCCCTCGAGCTTGAAGGTCGAAGACAGTCGCTGAAAAGTCCCGTTAGTGGAACAGGCCCTTTAGTCACCATGCTGTGTGATTCTCTTTCTTCTTGCCATGAAGATCAATTCAAAAGAGACACCAGGGATTATTCAGACTGTATTGTATTTCATGTTAAACTGCATTTACACCATATTTTTGAATACGTTACTAATAGCCTGTTCATTTATTTGCTCCCTGATTGTCATCTCTTTCTTCAGGTCTCTAAAAGAAAGCTACTATCTGTTAATGCCAATGGAGAAACCACTCCTTAGATTTCATTTCTGTACAAATAAAGTACAGAATATTCTGTGCAAGAATATTAAATAGGCCAGAGAGCTAGCCTATTTGGCCCCTCCAGCTGCTTCCCCATTCAACAGGATTAAAGGCCAATATATCTACCCTGTCTCTATATGCCTTGATTCTAATATCCAGAAATCCACCAGTCTCACTTTTGAATGCAGTTAATGACTTGGTTTATCTGGCCTTCTAGAGTAGAGAATTCCAAAGATCTATGTACCTTCCCCTCAGCTCTATCATACTTGAGTTTGAACTGATCTATATATGGTCTGTTTGAACTGCTTGGATCTGCATGCAACACAATTTCCTCATATCAATTCTAACTTCCCTTCATCTTGAGACAATGAACTGGAATCCTCAACCAGGAGAAATATTTTGCCTAAATAAGAATATTTTTTTAATGTTTTGATGAGGTTACACTTTTTCTCAAATCTGGAGAATGAAGATTTAGTGCACTTAATCTCTGCTTGTATGATGGATGCGCCATCTCAGTTTCCAGACTGGTGAATCCTCTCTGCACTGTAACTATATATTCTTTTAGGCAAGAGGACCAAAATTGTACACAATACTTACTCGTGCTCTATATAATTGTGGGAAGACATTGTTAATCTCCTTAAAATCTTCTGGTGGTAAAAGTCAAAGTAAAGTTTGCCTTCTTGTTTGATGCACCTTGATGTTATCTTTTAATTACTTGTATACAAGGACGCCCAGGACCCTTTGGAATATCAACACTTCTCAATCTCTCACCATTTAAAGGAAATTATATGTTTCCAGTTTCTCTACTCATTTGGAGAACCCCACACCCCCAACCTCCTTCTTACCACATTGCCAACTCACTTATCCTGTGTTTGTCCACTTGAACTATTTATGCATTTTCATAATTACTATACATAGCCCCACAATTTCATATCACCAACAAACCTAAAATGTTAACAGATTATGAACAGTTGGGGTCCAAAAATCAGTCCATATTGTGTGTCACCCCCCTCCCCCCAGAATGTCATTCTCTGCTGGCTGTTAATCTCAATCCACACTAGTATATTACTTCTGTGCTCAAAGTGTGTTCAGCGATCTCTGTGTAGAACCATTTTTGAAAGTCCTTTCTAAATCCGATTGGTTGCATTTCATCTTATCTTTTAGATACATCCCCAAAGAGCTCCCATAGATTAAACATAATTTCCAGTTCATAAATCCAAGTTGAATCTGCTCAATAATATCAATGATATAGTGTGCTCACTAAAGATTTTAACATGTTCATAACCAGGTCAGATTAATATGCTGACAAAAATGCTGGAGAAACTCAGCGGGTGAGGCAGCATCTATGGAGCGAAGGAAATAAGCAACGTTTCGGGTCGAAACCCTTCTTCAGACTGAAGAAGGGTTTCTCCAGCATTTTTGTCTACCTTCGATTTTCCAGCATCTGCAGTTCCTTCTTAAACAGATTAATAGGCTGACAGTTTCATGTTTTCTCTCTTCTTTCTTTCTTTAAATTTGCATTACATTTGCTACCCTCCAATCTGTAGGAGCCATTCCAGAATCTAGAGAATTATGTAAAATTACAACCTGAGCATACACTATCTCTTAGGCAACTTCTTTCACAACGCCAGATGAATATCATAAGGTCCTTGAGACGTTTTGATTTTCAGGCTCATTAACTTCTCTAATAGTATTTCTGTACTAATACTATCTTCTTTTCATACTCATTTGCACGAGACCTGGTCCCCAGTATTTCTGGGAGGTTTTCTTGTGCCTTCTTCCATGAAAGTAAACCAGTGTTTGTTTAATTTGTCTGGCAGTTCTTCCTTGAGGTTCACCCGTCTGTCTGTAAATATCCTAATATTTGCCCTCCTTGGCCTTTTCAACATGTATATTGGAAATTTGTGGGGTTTTTGTGTTTCTCAAGGGTTTTTCCTCTCACAGTTTTATTTTGCTTTTATCAATTTCTGCATCACCTTTTCTTGATTTCTAAAATGCATCCAATCCACAAGCGTGCTGGTTTTTCATTTTGTAACGCTTCTCCTTGGGATTTAAAGTTCCAGGAGTTTGCTTTGCTACTTTTTACAACATGGTTTCTTGTAACCAACTTACATAAAATAACATGCCATCTCAGAGAATCATTATCCATGACATGCTGAAGACAATTAATTCTACCTTACCATACCTGATCCTATATGGTTTGATTAAATCTGTGCTGTCAGATTGTCTACTTAACATCGTCATTGATAAGCCATTAATATTCCTGATTTATAAGTTTGTAGTGTATTCTATTCCCTGCAGATGTTCATTGCTATTCTTATGCATGTATATCTTTGTTAAGAATAAATGTTTTTCTTCCTAGGCAAAATGGCAGTAGTTGCCAGCATAAGAAGCATGTCTGATACGCATCACTTGGCTTTATTATTGTTGCTTGCACATTTTCAGGTTCATATTGGTTGAATCTAGTTTTCACTTTTCACTGGGTTAAGTTATCGGGGAATTAGTGATGAATGATATAAACCTATAAACATTGTTAGAGTGTTGAACTTTGAAAGAGAGTATTTGGCAAAGTATTGTTTTTTGTAAATGAGTCAATTTATAAAATATCAACGTTTGTTCAGGGAGTTGTAAATTATTTTACATGGACAGCTCAGTTATTGCTTTTTAGTTGAACATCATCTGAAAGGATTTCAAAACTATGTAGGCTCAAGAATAAAGAACTTGCCAAAGATATGTTAGAATCAATTATATGGTTCAAGGGGACATGGCTTATTTTACACAGGAATAGTTTAATATTATGTCTTCTGTTTAATACAATGTCAGCTAAACATACTTACAAAATTATCAAAAATTAAATATTTTTATTTATTGGGAATTTAATAATTCCCAAGACCCCAACAGTTCTTTCAGGTGAGGCAGAGGTTCACTTGCACCTCCTCCAACTTAATCTACTGTATCTGCTGATCCAAGTGGGGACTCCTATATATCTGCGAGACCAAGCGCAGGCTCGCGATCATTTTGCTGAACACCTCCATTCAGTCCGTCCACACCTACGTGATCTCCCGGTTGCTAAACACTTTACTCCCCCTCCCATTGCCATACTGACCTTTCTATGCTAGGCCTCCTCCACTGTCAGAGTGAGGCCCAACGCTAATTGGAGGAACAGCACCTCATATTTTGCTTGGGCAGCTTACAACCCATCGATATGATATTGATCTAAGTTCAAGCAACCCTCTCTCCATCCCTCGCCCATCCTACTTCTCCGACTAGTTTGACTGTCCTCCTGATTAAATGTTACTGATTGTATGCCTTTTTGTCACCTTCCCCTCAGCTAACAATGAACTGTTCTACATTTCCCTTGGTCTTCGTCTCCTTTGATCTCTCGGTTTCACACCTTACCTTTCCATATCTCTATGTCTCCCTCTCCCCTGACTCTCAATCCAAAGACGGGACTGGACACGAAATGTCACTCATTCCTTCCATCCAGAGATGCTGCCAGTCCCACTGAGTTACTCCATCATTTTGTGTCTATTCTACATTATTATACAAGGCAGGTGTGCATAGTTGTTGAAATTGTATTTAATGTTTCTTTACTGCTTTATAGGAATTTCATTTAGTAAACAATATTGGCCCTGAATTTGCATACGACAGCAAAGAAATACCTCTTGCTACTTCCACTATGTGTACTTTGCTTTGATGATGCCTGATATAGTGATGTCCATTTTGTGGACTTCCTTCTGCTGATACCTGAAATAGGTATTTCTATAGATTGGACTTCCCTTTTCAATGCCTGAACTGGGGATTTCCATAGATTCCTTGACTGATGTCTGCAACTGTCAGCTAACAGCTAGCAGCTGTGATATCATCAAGCTTGCTGAGCAGTCGCAATAATGAGTTTGCACAGCCAGCAGAACAGAAAGCCATTTTAATCATTTTATAAACATAATACAGACTATTTAATAAAGATTGAAATATACACATATGATTAAAGTAGTAGCTGAAATTCCATGGTGCTTAAAAATAAAATCCCTCATATTTCTTCCAAGGAAATTATAATCCATATCCATAAAACTATTTTTTAAGGGGCAGATGGTTTGTTAAGCAGTTATTATGGCTTATGCCTCACATAATTAAGTATAAGATTTGCAAGATATTTTATGGTGGAGCTACTTCAGTGAAATTCACACAAAATTAATTTCAATCAACTGATTACTCTTGATTTTGTTGGAGAAGGCCAAAAAAGGCACAGCCTGTGAAGGTGAGCTGGATGGCTGACAGCAACTTTGGAATTTTAATATTAAGCTATGTAAATGTGGAAATCCTTAAGTTGCTGTCGGTTTTGTGGTGTAGTTAACTAGGTTGGCTTTCATCCAGACCACAATATCGCAGCCTTTGTATTCAGTCTTTCTGAATTGAAGACTTTGACCAAACTAGTTCTTACTGTGATTATCACCTGTCATGCACATCTTCTCATTCATTATCTGTTAATTAAACAATCTTGGCAATATTCACACGCATGCATTCTACAGTGAAATGAAAAGAGAGCAGACTTCCAGGGCCATCAAGTCTGAATATCAATTGTATGCTGTGGTTGCAAATCTCATTAAAAAATGACACTATCTCCTTATAAAAAATACTTTAAAATTGAAATGAAACATAATGGCATTTAACTTTTTAGTACGCTAATGGTGCCTTTAGAATATACTCTTCTTTTTAACAGCAGGGCCTTACATGCACACTTTCTATTCACCAATCATCCAGAAGATAAACTTTTTTTTTTAAGCCAATGCACAGATGTGATTTTATTCACTCTCCAGATGCACATGTTGAAGCTGAGATTAATACTTTAAGAATGAAGGAGCTAGAATATTAATTGTGATCCATTCTTGATGCAGTTTTGACTAATTGTGCAGGAAGGAACTGCAGATGTTGGTGTACGAAGATAGACAGGCTGAACTTCTTCAGACTGTCTGACGAAGGGTCTCGACACGAAACATCACCCATTCCTTCTATCCCGAGAAGCTGCCTGTTCCACTGAGTTACTCTAGCATTTTGTGTCTATCTATGCAGTTCTGACTAAGTTGTTTTCAGTTTTGTCGAGCATTCAACTAGACAAATCTCATTTGTCCCTTATCTCTATGTGATGGAAGACCAATCCAGAAGTGCAGCCACATTTATCATACTTGTGCGAACAACTCACACCTTGCACTAATTCCTTTTTTCTTTTACGGCCCCAAGTTAGTGGTGCATGAAAATGTGCGACAGCAGTTTAAAGTTAAGTGTCATATGGATTGGGCCTTGCAGCTATTTCTCATGTGCTGTTGTCTAGGCATTTGGATTACTTCTGGCCATGTCCTTAGATCACTGTTTTTCTGTGGTTCTTCATAGAATCTTTGGAATACATGAACCATGTTTATGCTTGACATGGGCATTCCAACAAAGCTGTGCTGAAGAAAGCATCGCTTTGGTACAAAACACAAAGTGCTGGAGGAACACAGCGTGTCAGGCAACATCTGTAGAATGAATGGACAGTCGACATTTTCGGTCAGGACTTCTTCGTAAAAATGCATCACTTTGACAACTGATTCTACTTTAGCAGCAATATGTGCAGGCAGCCCTGTCGTGCTACACTGAAAATGTTGTTTTTGAAAGCCAAGGAAGCTATAAACAGTAGATAGACACAAAAAGCGGGTCAGACAGTGGGTCAGACAGCATCTCTGGAGAAAAGGAATAGGTGGCGTTTTAGGTCGAGACCCTTCTTCAGACAGACCTATATGAGATATAAACAGTAATGCTTCAAAATGCGTGGCAATAGTTAGTCCAAAACTCACACCCATATAACGAAAACCTGTCCATGGCCTGTGCTGCAGTCTTAAAGGCCTGTCTCACGGGTATGCGGTTACTGGCGGTTACTGGCAGTGAAGCAGGAAGTTGGGACCGCTCATGGACCGCCAGAGACCGCGCATGGCTCTCGCGGTAGCCGCGCGGTCGCCGGAAGCGGGGACCGCACGGCTACCGCGAGAGCGCCGCTCGTATGCCGCGGGAGCGCCGCGCGGGGGCCGAGTGATCTTCTTCGTAAAAATGCATCACTTTGACAACTGATTCTACTTTAGCAGCAATATGTGCAGGCAGCCCTGTCGTGCTACACTGAAAATGTTGTTTTTGAAAGCCAAGGAAGCTATAAACAGTAGATAGACACAAAAAGCGGGTCAGACAGTGGGTCAGACAGCATCTCTGGAGAAAAGGAATAGGTGACGTTTTAGGTCGAGACCCTTCTTCAGACAGACCTATATGAGATATAAACAGTAATGCTTTAAAATGCGTGGCAATAGTTAGTCCAAAACTCACACCCATATAACTAAAACCTGTCCATGGCCTGTGCTGCAGTCTTAAAGGCCTGTCTCACGGGTATGCGGTTACTAGCGGTTACTGGCAGTGAAGCAGGAAGTTGGGACCGCTCGTGGACCTCCAGAGACCGCACATGGCCCGCGGGGTCGGTCCCACGCACACCGCCGGGACCGTGCGGTGTTGGTCCCAACACCGCACGGTGCTCACAAAAAGTCGACAACGTTCAAAAATGTTGTCCTACCGCACAGCCGCCGCCAGTGCGGCAGGAGCGCCACAGCCGCCGCCAGTGCGGCACGAGCACCGCCACAGCCGCCGCCAGTGCGCCGTGAGCACCACTAGCACCGCCACAGCGCCGCGAGCCGAATTGACGTCATCGCATAGCGCGTTGCGTTGCGCGATGTCGTCATCACCCGACGCCGCGCTCGTGGGACAGGCCGTACGGTGATCACCCGGCATACGCGCGGCAACAGCTTCCGGTAAGGTTTAATTTTTTTTTACTTACCGCAAGCTCGTGGGACCGGCCGTACGGAGATCACTCGGCCCCCGCGCGGCATCCGTGCGCCGCTCCTGCGGCATACGCGCGGCGCTCTCGCGGTAGCCGTGCGGTCCCCGCTTCCGGCGACGCCGCGCTTCACCGCCAGTAATTGCCTGCCCATGGGACAGGGCCATATGTTTCCAGAGGTAGGCTCAATCCTTGGTTGTTTTGTCAAATGCTCACAAATAACATTAACTTTGAGAAAGTGAGTGTGTTCATCGCTGTTGATCTTGATATTAAAATGTGGGACTTTTCTTAATACAAAACATGTTGTTTTTCATGACACAAAAAGCTAGAGTAACTCAGCAGGTCAGACAGTATCTCTGGAGAAAAGGAATAGGTGACGTTTTGGGTCGAGACCCTTCTTCAGGGGTTGGCTGGTCTTCGAGAACCAGCATCTGCAGTTCCTTCCCACACATGTTGATTTTCATGGAGAGAAAGCAGACTTTTTCCATGTCGCTTCCCTGCCTCCCCTCTCGCGGCCTAACAGCTTGGATTGGAGTGGCCTTTCCCGGAGTCGGGCCCAGAGCTTCAGCAGTGGACACAGTGTGGAGTTTTCCATCGCGGAGCAGGGGCGAACCCTTGCCGGGGGTCGCCAGAAAGGAGTGCTCCGATCGCTGGCCTGGTGACTTTGGCATCATGGGTCTGTGGTCTGTGGAGCTTCTAGCCGCGGGCGTAGCGTGGATTTACCATCCGGAGCCTGGGATCCCTTGCCGGGGATCGCCGGAGAAGAGCTCCGACTGCCGGCCTGTGGCCTATAACATCCTGAAGCCGTGGTCTCCAGTAAGAAAGTGGCCGATTCGGGCAGCCGCGGAGTGTGTTCAACCGTCCCGACGTCGGAGTTTCGATCATCCCGATGAGAGGGCATGTGTACCTGGCCATTGGCAGCAGCATCTAAGGAGGGTTCATGGCCCCGACCACGGATGAACAAAGGAGGAGGACTGACTGAACTTTGTTGCCTTCCACCCCAGTGAAGAATGCTGTGGTGGATGTTTATGTTAGGTTCTATTGTGCATTGTGTGTTCTTTTTTTCAATTGTATTGCTGCATGGCAAATTCATTTCACTGTACCTTCGTTGGTGCATGTGATGAATAAATTTGTATTGTATTGTATATAGACTTGTGATTTATGTGATTGCATCACTGCATCCGTTTTATTTGGACTGAAAGTTGATTCATACCATCATGGGCATCTCCAGTAAAAAGATCCAACATAGTTTGTACATCTGCAGCTCTGTGTCCTGCACAATCATCAGCATTTTCAGATAGTAACAGTAATTCAGTTTTGGTTTTCAGATGTCAAGGGTCAAACTATTTGTTTGTTGCTCAACCAGAGTGTATATTAATTTGTCAAAATTGCAGAAAAGGTGACTGAATAATGCCAGCACACATTTTACTTTGGTATCATTATTTATATCAAAAGTTGTAAAATTAACTTGAGCATCTATGACTTTTGGACAATGAGAACAAAATATGCATACATATGTCCTCTTGAGGTCCAGGCACAGGCATTTTTAATGACAAGAACATTATCATTTGGGATCTTCAACAATCCCCATGGACCACAATCCCCATGGAACACATAAAAATAAAATTATTAAATAGTGGGCCAGGCTTTTAGGATCAGGACATTCTGTGGCATACCTTGTCAGCAGGGCATTTTCCCTTGTTCTGTAGTTCAGAATAGTTTTACTCATTCAAAGATATGAGAATGACTAGGGGTTGACTTTTGCCATAAATCAAAGGGTTTCTCAGTAGTTTTGTGGGCAGGGCTTGGCCTATATGAACTGTTTAAATTACAAACTCCTGATGTTAAGCACCGCCTTGTAAATTTGCAGGCTTTTGTTTTCAGATATTTAAAATGTAAATGACCGGCAATTGTGTAGAAATACGGAACTGCAGATGCTGGTGTACAAAAAAATACCCTTTTCAGACTAAAGAAGGGTTCCCGACCTGAAACGTCACCTATCCATGTTCTCCAGAGATGCTGCCAGATCTACTGAGTTACTCCAGGATTTTTGTTTACATCAATTGTGTGTTCTGAAACCAGGTGCTAGCAGTGAGCCACATTCAGCAACATCTGGGGCCATGTGTTTAGTTTTTTTTTAAATCCAATGTAATTAATTCTAGTAACTTGTCATAATTTGTAGTTCTCTTTCTCTTGGTGAATAATTTACAAATTAATTATGTGTTTGCACCACATTTATGATAACGTGTTTCTATTAGATTTCAGTATGAGATAAGCAATGTAAATCTACTGCTTTCAGTAAGTCCTTAGGCTACATATCTGGGGGTAATATCAAACTTGCACCACAAACTTTACATTAGCTTTTATGCTGTGGAATGATCTCTTAAGCATCTATGGTAATTGCTGCAAGAATTTTCTATAGTTTGGGTCATTGCTGGCCTGTACTATTGTCCTTTAGTTCACATGGGACTTGATTGATTCAGTTTTAACTGACAACAAAGATAACACCCCTGGAAATCTTACAACACAAGCACTGTAAATGTAATAATGTCAACTAATCATTTACTTTAGGAGAACAGCTTATAAGATACAAATATTGTCTGTAGACTTGTGACCAACCTAACAGAATATCCGTGTCAGGACTGTGATTAAGGCAGGGGTTGGGGTCGTTGATGCTGAGGAAAGAAATAGTAGGATTGGAGACTTTGAATATGTGATATTATTATTGCATCGGTGTAATGTATGGAATCATTTTGTTTTTTTTCAGCAATATTTCAAATTATCGAAAGCAAATTCTTCAACTGTTCATTACAAACAATATTCATAGAATCATTGATAGGTTAATGACCATTACTGCAACCTACTACTGCAATCCCCTAGCCTCTAGCTCTGCAAACCTTTCTTCACTGTAAATGTATCCAATTCCCCCTTGAAGACCACAATGGAACATGCCTTCACCACATCCGGACTGTGTATTGAAGATTCCAATCACACTGTAAAATAGTTTTTTCCACATCATTCTTAATGATCTTTCCCTTTATTTTGTACTGTCACCTCTAGTCCTCGAGTCCAACAAAGAGAATGGCCTCCTATTATTAACTCTGTGCAGACCTTCATAATTTTATTAACTTCTATCATGTCACCCCACAATCTTCACTTGAAACATTCCCAGTTTATTTAATCTATTCTTGTAAATCCTCATCCCAGAAATGATTCTCACAAATATTTTCTGGACCCTCTCTATGCCAACACATCATTCCTATGCCAAGTCAACCACAATTGAACGCCATACTACAGCTAATGCTAGGCCAGTGTTGTGTGGAGGTTCAGCTTGACTTCCCTACTTTTATGCCCTTCGTCTCTATTAATAAAACTCAAATAAGGCATACATAATTAAACTCTGCCTGCCTTGCCATTTTTATTGATTTGTGCAAACATACCTGTACTCTATCGGTGTCAAACAATTGCACTGCTCAAGTAAATAAGCATATTAAAATGCAGGAGTACTGTAACATGTTGGGTCAATATCTGAAAGAAAAAAATGTGCAGGAACATTTTAAAATGCAATCCTTGAATAGAACTAATGCAAATTGATGGGAGAGATTTTTTAATAGAATTGGCTAAAACAAAGAAGGAAATGAAAGAATAATGATTAGAACTGAAGGTCGATTGATTTTGTTTTCATTGCAAAGTTCCACTTTCCTGGTATCTTAAATGTGCAACATTTTGTAAGTAAAAATTGCAGCTTACAACAAAACATTACAAGTCTGCTTAATTTCCAAACTCATAGAGCTGACAAAATTACAAAATTACCTTGTCTCAATTTAGCAATTTAAAATGAAACTTCAAAACATTGCTTGCAGTTCTTAGATTAACAACAATGAATTGTATTTGATATGTGTGATACAAGTGCTATTTGGTAGTTCAAAATTGGACAGTTTAAATTTGTAAATTTAAACAGGGTAACTAGGAAACAAAGTGTACTTTTATCATTATCGTTTAGAGCTTTTCAATGAAAGTATGCAATTCATTAATAGAGGAAATGTTCATATTGATTTTTACGTGATTGATTTAGCAGTTTACAAACAGCGAATGCACACATCAAAAATGAAATCCTTGCATTTATGTAAACCAAATTTATATTTTATTGAGTAATTGTGCTCTGAAACCACTAGGTGTTGCAGGCCCCCCTTGCAGCACTGGGCCATTAACAGCCAAATGGCTAATCATATTTTAAATCATAGTATTGGAATTCTGTGTCAACATAATTTTTGTTGATTACTTTTCACTTTCCAATTATCGTACAAAGACGTGCTGACAATATAAAAAACCAACAGTGTGCATGATAATGAGGAAGAATATTTCAGGTAACAGGAAGTTACCAAACTACAGCCTAGGTGGGCACAAAAATGGCCAATGGAATTCAGTCTAAAGATGTGTGAGGTAATACATTTAGGATGGTTGGTGGTAAGCAGAGAAATATAGTATTTCTTCAGGAGCTGAAGAAAAATTGAGAGATTCTCTGAAGGTAACCATGCAGATTGATAAGGTGGTTAGAAACACAAATAGATTACTTGTCTTTATTGGTAGAGCCATATGATACAAAAGCAGGTCCTGCTGGAATAATACAAAACATTGGTTAGGCCGCAGCTGAAAAACACTCTGGACATCACGCTGTAGAAGAATGTGATAGTGCCAGGGAGAGTGGGATAGAGATTTAGGTTGGTTTGCCAGAGCAGGTGATTCGTAGATATGAGTAGGAAAAATCTACGGTGGACTTGTTATCATTGGGATCTAAGGCGACTGATCTACAAAGCATCATGAATAGAATGTATAATATCATTTTCTGGGAATGGCCACCAGAGCAAGAATTGTAAAGATGATCTTAATAGGCAAGTCAGTGGGTGAGGCAGCATCTATGGAGGGAAGGAATAGGTGACGTTTTGGGTCGAGACCCTTCTTCAGAAACGTCGCCTGTTCCTTCTCTCCATAGATGCTGCCTCACCCGCTGAGTTTCTACAGTATTTTTTGTCTACCTTCAATTTTTCCAGCATCTGCAGTTCTTTCTTAAACATTAATAAGCAAGTCATGTCGTTTAAATAGGAATTTGCAAGAGTTGCAGAAACAGTTGCAGAATTAATATATCATCTTGCAGGATTCAGTAATAGCAGCACACTGTCACAGAATGATTAAAATCTTCCAAGCTTTTGTTCCTCAAACCATGATAATGTAACTTTCTGTTGCATGATCTAGAAGAAAGTTTTCCAATAGAAAATCTCTTTGCAAATTACATCGTGGGAAGCCCTGAACAAGTGAAAGCATGAATAGTTAATAAAGATAGCAGATATGAAAGTTTTAATTCTGGATTAAATGGAGTTGACTCCAATTGCCTTATATTTCAATCTACAACCAATAATAAACGTAACATTATAGTAGAAATTGCTAGAAGATAATGCATTTTCTCTTATTGATGTTGAGATTCTGCATTTGTATTACTATTATTGATTGATGGTTCACTAAGTGCTTAAGTTGCATGCTTTATTTTCACTGAAGAAAATCAGATATTCAGTTTTTATATTTAATACTGTTAAGTTGCAAAGATATAGAGAATCTTATGTCCAGTTGACCAATGGAGATGTGTTGTTTAGGTTTGGAGATTATCCTTCCTGTTATTTTTTCAGTTATGCTTTTTCATTCCATATATACAAAAAATAGAAATACATATTTTTGTATTATTTATGTTTTTCATCATTTTATACAAATACAATCAAATATGTTTTCCAGTTGATGCTCCTATAAATATATACCACTTTTTATGAAGGTACCTGATATTGAAAATGTATTTTTTGAATATTATTATTTAATCTATGTTTTATGCCAGTCCAAGACCTAGGATATTTAAGCATCTTTATAAAGGAGTAGATTAATGATAGTGGAACACAGATAGGTCTGTAACTGATAAAACAGTGTCATAGACTGCCAATGAACTGTCAGTACCAAAGAGATATGAACAGTAACATTTCAAGACATCCTGTGACATTTGAGGTGATAGTCTATTCACAACTTGTCTACTTTCCAAACTGAATGAAGAATAGCTGGAGATGAATTTTTAATTACGTTAGCGAATCAAAGGTAATGGGAGAAATTGTTATGCACTTTGTATAGAAGGGAGTGTTGATATCCAAGCATTTGGTATCTGCATTTTTTTCCTCTCTAATAGGGAATGTGTGTATTGAAGAATCTGAACTGTTGCCATCTAAAATTGTTTTTCATGAATATGTACTTTGTCGTGAATCTTTGATTTATGTTAAACTTTGTGTTGCACCAGTTAACTTGGAAGAATATATTTCACAAGTGTTTCATTAAAAATTTGCACATGCTATTTGTCTAACCTTGTGATCTGGCATACAATTAAATATCATTGGTCTTAAAACAACAATTACTATCCTTTGATATTTGGGAATGTATAATGTATAGACTGAAATATTTATAATAAGTAATGCACTTTATAATGCTTAACTCGGGTCATTTTATTTTTTGCAGAGGGCAATGAAACAGGAGTAATGGATAGCCTGCTAGAGGCCTTGCAGTCAGGTGCTGCTTTCAGGGATCGCAGGAAGCGCACACCCAGAAATCTCGGTGAGTGGGAAACCTAGAGTAAGATAATATAGCATAGCATGAATTCTCATTGCCACAGATGTGTTTTTTTACTAGATTTTCAGGATTATTTAAAAAAACATGTTCTGTTACCAAAGAAATATATGCACAGTCCTTTCTAGATATTAATTATGCATCAAAACCAAAGAATGGTGAAAAAAATTAATGCGTTTCTTCTCTATGTAATCAACTATCATGTGAACCACTTTGATGCTAATAAAGGCTTTATCAAGGTTGCTGGTAGGTCAACAAATAAAGAGTATGGCACCTTCTTTAATATTCAATTCAATGTAAAGAGGAAGGTTTTAAATTATGTTACTCCAATAGCATTTTCATGTTACTCCAATAGCATTTTCATGTTAAAACCTGTAGCTGCAGAAAATACGGATAAAATACATATAAATATTAGAATAAATAAACATGATAAATTTGACTGAAATGCTGGAAAAGAATGGCACATTTTGTAACACCGCAGCCTCACAGCTTCAGGATCCAAATTCAATCCTGACTTCTGGTACTACAATTGTGGAGTTTACACGTTCTACCTGTGACTGTGTGGTTTTCATCTGGTTTACATCCACATCTCAAAGATACATGATTTGGTAGGTTAATTGGCTACTTCAAATTACCCCCAACATATAGTTGGGTGATGGAATCTGGAGAGTGTAAAACAGTGTAAATGGATGTTTGAAGGTTGACAGAAGCTCAGTGGGTGTTGAGGCCTATGTCTATAGCCGTACAACTAATCCAATACAATTATGTCTATACTGCAAATGAAAATGTGATCAAAATCTCCAATGTGTGCATTGTAACTTCTTACAGCAATTTCCGCAATCAGAACTGCAGACTTAAACCAGTTTTATAATTTTTTGTGATTAATGAACTAACAAAAATATAAACAAATTATGCCATTGAGAATATAGAGAAAACTTTTTTTGGGTAAGAAAGAACTGCAGATGCTGGTTTAAATCGAAGGTAGACACAAAATGCTGGAGTAACTCAGTGGATGAGGCAGCATCCCTGGAGAGAAGGAATGGGCGAAATTTCGGGTTGAGACCTTTCTTCTTTTGGGAGTGTACACAATGCTGATCTAATATATTGAGATGTGCTTATGTAAGGTTATTTTATTTTTAAAATAATTTAATCATTAAAATGTGTTTCATTGAATGAAGTTAGAGATTTCCAGTTGGTTAACAGATCATTATAACTGATCTGTTAATTTATTCACTGGCAGTTTTCACACTGCAAAGGGTTCCTTCAATGTAAATGTAGCTGCTGTTTAACTGAAGTCATTTTTTTGATAGCTTGCTTTCCTGGTTGTTGCAGGTGAACATGGTCCAGCTAGCCCAACATCCCGATGGCCCGTTGACAAGGGTAAAGGAAATTAAAATTCAAGTGCTTCTACTTTCCTTCCATCTATCTCACTTTCCAGTTCAGCATAAAGCCTCTTAAAATGCTCTCAATAGATAATTGGCCGTAACCTTTATTTTGTGCCTGCGGCAAAAGTTTTGTTGAGGACAATATGATGGTAGCAAGTTTTCCCTTAATGTTTGTTCTGAAGAAATCTCTATTTTAGATCTTTCAGCAATACTGTATTAATTTCACACCCAGCTGAAGCTCCATTAAGCTCTATTAAGCTTGGCATTAAGCTCAAAATGTCAAGCAGTGTACTTAGTCCAAACTTTTCTAATGGATTCTGGCCTTTTCCTTTACTTTGTGGTTTAGAAATATGTCTACAGTATTATGTCTTACCTGTGTTTTTCCCACAGGAAAAAACAACTTTAAAGATGTGTGTGTATTATTACTTTTAATATGTTCACCTCGGGAATGCCACAGTGGAATATTAACATCTTTCAATTTCATTTATTGAACCAATTTCCCAGGTATCATGACACATGTAGCATCAAGTTGCACCATAGATCTCCAAGACCTCAGGCATAATTTTAACAAACCAATTAAATACATTTGTGTTCCTTGATTAAGTTCCCATATCTTGCAGATATTTTGTAAGAACAAAGTATCTTAGCATTATGAAACAAACTAAGGTTTTCAAAAAAATTACTTCCTAATACCAAATTTGAATTGGTTGCACAAGCTGTCTAGAAATCTGCCGTAATTCATCGACTTCACATGTAAAGTATGAGTTCAATCGATTGATATCCCTTGCGAAAGGGAAAACTGGCCAGTGGAAAATCATTATTGATGCCAGTAAGGAAAGTCTGGCAAACTGGAGCTCCAGGATAATGAACTTACCTTGAAATATAACAAGATTACCTAAGGTGCAGGGGCCAAGTAGCAGGATTTGATCTGCAGCTCTGTTTACTGAAGGGGAGGTAGTAGCAGTGTCCATGGAGATGAGAACAATAATGAGCTATTCCTTTTGCTATTTTTGTTATTTTCTCTGTCCAATCTGAACAAAAGTAAACCATTCCAGCGCAGTTAACCTCACAAAGCCCTCCCTGTAAGCACCTGGTAACTGGTGTCTAAATTGCCATAGCTGTCTTACAAACTGGTGAACTAACATCTAACATAATCATATCTTATAGATTGTGTTGTAGATCCCTCCATCACTTTCTCTATCTCCCATTGGCAAAAAGACCAACCATAGATAAGTGGTACTGGGTGTACGTGGAATGGCACACCCTAGGAATCCATTAGACTGTGGGAGGACCTATGACATCAGGTTGAATATTGTCAAGAAAATCTCTTCCAGATACAAAGTCACAGAATGTACTCTCCTTATGAAATTGTGAAGGAAAACCCTATACTTAAAAAAGGGAAAAATTCAATCCAGCTCATTACCAACCAGTCTGTTCTCAATCATGAGTGAAGTGATGAAAGGTTTTGTCGACCGTTCTATAAAGCACAACCTTACTCCCATTATTTTGTTTACTGATGGACATTTTGGCTTTTGTAAGGATCAGTCCAAGACTTCATCAGAGCTTTGATCCAACTATGGACCAAAGAGCTGAATGAGGTGAATGTGAAGCCTTTGAGATCTTTTTTACTGTGACATCCAGGAGCTCCAGTGAAATGATGTAAATGTACATCAAGCAGGAAAACACTTTTGTGGTTGAAAGGCATACTGCGTACAAAGTGAGATAGTTGTGATTGTTGGAGGGCATAGAATCATACAGCACGGAATCAGGTGCCCGACTCGTCTATACCAATCAAGATACCCCTTCTAAGCTTGTCCCATATGCCCGCATACCTGTCAAATATCTTTTAAATTATGTTGTTACCTGTCTCAACGGGCGGCACAGTGGCGCAGTAGTAAAGTCGCTGCCTTACCGTGGCAATGACCTGGGTTCAATCCTGGCTACGGGTTGAGAAAACACACACGGTCACAGGGAGAACGTTCAAACTCCATACACTCTGCACCTGCAGTCAGGATCGAACCTGGGTCTCTGGCACTGTAAGGCAACAACTCTACCGCTGTGCCACTTTTCCGCCACAATAACAAAACATAGTGTTTGTCGGCATCTCATCCACCATACAAGATACGCATTCTCTCCATCATCCAGTGCAACGTGTATCATTGACAAATTCCATTGCAGTTACTTGCTCAGACAACACCACTCAGATCTGTAGCCTGAGGTAGGACAAAACCAGCAGTTGCATGGGAACACCACTGCTAGCACATTCTCCTTCAAGGTGCCTGCTATCCTCACATGGAAATGTGTTCAGCATAACTCCTGGAGCTCCTCAGCAGCAGTAGTATTTTTTATCAGAAAGCCAGCAATGGTTTTATAAGATTGCTCACCTCTACCTTTTGAGGGCAATTAGCGATGGGCAATAAATGTCAGCTTTAGCATCAACAGCCACATCCTGAAAAATGCAGAAATTAAAGAAGATTGACTTTCTACTTATAGGTGAAACAAATGCCTATCCATGATGAAAGACAGGCTAGTTTTAGATAATCCAGTAATTATGTAGGAAAAAAAAATAAGAACACTTCTATAAGAACACTTTTTGCAAATTGTGAAAAGGTTTTGTATTTCATCTGCTCAAAACAAATTTGTTGGAAACTAGAGTGATCTATTCTTTATGCAAAAAATGCATTCAAGTATATGAGTGTCTTAGTGAGAATATTTTATAGCAAAGTTAAAAACTGAGTTCTATTGGATATTTTGATGTCTAAAACCAGACTTTAAAAAAATCCAATACTTTTCCTGTAACTAGGTTAAAATAATGGAGAAGTGAGGGCATAGGTTTAGGGAAAGGGTCAGATTGTACAATGGAGGTGGATGTCCATGGATGAAAATATTGGAAGCAAGGATATTGTTAGATTGTGGGTAAAATGACCTTTAAGACCCTAAGAGTGTTACAAAGCTTCACAAATCTAGAAGTGCATAAGAGGAATATGACAAAGCCAAAAAGTGTCTCGTGCTGCAGCATCATTAAAGAGAAACTGAAAGTGGTAAGTAAGTACAAATAGTACATCTAGAAGAGTAGAAACCACTTATGCTGACAATATGCAGTTATAATAATCTTTTTCATATGGACGTTTTCTGGAATGGAGAGTGACATTTTTAGTAAAAGATCAAAGAAGAATATGTAGCATACAATTTCATATATGGGTAAAGAGAACCAGGGAGATGAGATGCAACGTAAGGAGTGAAGCAGCTGTGGTTTGAATCTAGCAGTGCCAGTTGCCAGCAAATGCTTTGTTTATGTCAAGGAAAGATGGGAAAGGCTACATTTGTTCAGCAGGAAACCTGAAGAATGGGTTGATTTGATAATTTGAGGTGGGTTTTTGATTAGGGCAAAATGTATGAATTCTCTTATACTGACAGGTAGCTTCAACATTAATAACACACTTCACTTCACTGAATACAGACCTGTGTGTATTCTTGCACAGCTCCAATGCTGTTTGTGAGTTGAAGTTATGTATTACTTATTTTCATGTTATTCATTAATCTTAAATGCAGTTAAGTAAAATTTCCTTGTCCAACAAATGAGTATTTCCTTCTCACTCTGCCCTGCTGAACAGGCTGCTCCCCTCATCGCTCTACCCATATCGGCCCAGCCATTTCCACATCAGCACAAGCGCTCCTTTGGCCCCATCTCTGAGTCGGCACGGGCACTCCCTGGCCCCATCCCTGAGTCCACGTGCACACTCCTTGGCACCTTCCTGAGCACTGTCCCTGTCAGCTGGATACTCCCTCGGCACCATCCTGCATCAATATGGTCACTCATTCGCGCCATTTGCCTGGCCTCGCACTTTAGAACTCCAGTTAATGAAGCGTGCTTGTTGGTAACATGCGAGATAGCAAAGCTTTAACTGTATAATAGTAGGTGCACCCAAATGTTTCAATTGGCACAAGAGCATCTGAAATGGAATAAAATGTAATTATAGAATAAACTGTTTCTAGAGCTGGTTTCCATAATAGTTGTTGAGAGGGGAGTTTACAATAAATGAGAGGGAAATGGGGGCTGTAGATGGACAATCATTCCTTCGTTATGTACAAACAGAATGAGTGTTTTACTCTTTTAAAAACAGCATATAAATAAAAATACTTGGTGTTGTCACCATCATTAAAGTGTAAACATATTTATGTTCAGAAGAAATAAGTACCGGTAATCTTTAGATTTGAGGCATCATTTATGTTATTATACTGTATCAGAAGATTGAAATCTAGTCGCAATAATGTTGGCATAACATGGATAACCCTTGTAATATCCATGTTTTCCATTTGAATTTCAAAAGTGATGGGGGTGTGGGGGAGGGGGGGTGGGGGAGGGTGTGTGTAGGTTGGGGGGGTGTGAGGCAGGGAGGTGAGGCGGGGAGGGGGTGAGGCGGGGGGTGGTGTGAGGCAGGGGGGTGTGAGGCGGGGAGGGGGTGAGGCGGGGGGTGGTGTGAGGCAGGGGGTTGTGAGGCGGGTGGTGTGAGGAGTGGGGGCTGTGAGACGGGGTGAGGTGGGGGAGGGGTGTGAGGCGGGGGGGTGTGAGGCGGGGGGGTGTGAGGCAGGGGGTGTGAGGCGGGGAGGTGTGGGGGGGCTGTGAGGCAGGGGAGTTGTGAGGAGGGGGTGTGAGGCGGGGGGGATGTGAGGCTGGAGGGGTGTGGCAGGGGGTTGTGGGGGGGTGTGAGGCGGAGGGGTTGTGAGGCGGGTGGGGGGTGTGATGCATGTAGGGGTGTGAGGCGTGTGGGGGTGTGAGGCGGGGCGATGTGATACTGGAGAAGGGTGTGAGGCGGGGGGGTATGAGGCGGGGGGTGTGAGGCGGGGGTGGGGGGTGTGAGGCAGGGGTTGTGAGGCGGGGGGTGGGCGGCGAGGTTGTTGGCGGATGTTGTGGGCGGGTGGGAAGAGAGCTCGGAGAAAAGACGGGGCAGAGGTGGGTATCATGAGGGAGGGGGGGCAGGAGCCAGCGAGGGGGACCAGAGGGGAAGGGGCTGTAGTTGACGATGCACTGAGGACTCACAGCGGGCGCTTGTCGATGGACGTTCTCCGCCGGAATCAGAGTCTCCGTTTTCCATCTGGCGACAATCCAACAGCGCCGGGCTGGGTTGGGCCGGGCTGCTTCCGGCCTCCGAAAATTGTGTTGTCTGGTTGGTGACCAGGCCATCCAGAGCCGGCCATCCAGCGCGTCCTTCAGCTCCAGTAGAGTCTCCGTTTTCCGTTTGGCGACATCTCCGCGCCGGGCTGGGTTGGGCGGGGCCGCTTCCGGTCCCTCCGAAATTTGTGTCTGGTTGGAGACCTCCGCCGGCCATCCAGAGCCTCCCTCAGCTCCAGGAAAGACGCGTTGGCACAGGAAAGGGCGGACCGTCCCGCGGAGTGACAGGAGTAAAGACCAATCCACGCGGCGCCGACTGGCAGGAGAGGAGATCGAGCTGCGCACGCGCAATTTTCTAACCTCGATAACTTTTACATTAGACCGCCGATCGGAACGAAACTTGGTGCACTCGCAGCAGACGAGAATGGTGATTACGATGGCGAAAAATCGTACCGTCTTTGCACAAATATAAATATCTGCGCAAACCGGTAGATAAGAAGATCAGAGTTTTAGTTATGTATAGATTTTAATGATATGTGCTGAACTTTGAAAGCCCTTTAAAATACTTTATTTTCAAATCTGAACTCAGCATGGGTTTTTAACTTATTGCCCAAGGGAAGACTTAAATATGTTGTTCTGGGTCGATTTGAAATATCAGAATATGTTTTGAGGTCTTCTATACTATAATGAGGACAAATATGAATATATTCCACATCTCCTTGGTACGTTTACTATAAATATACCAACTCCCACAGTTATGTGGACCACACCTCCTCAAACCCTGCTTCGTGCACAGGCGTTATTCCCTACTCCCATTTCCTCCGTGTCTGCAGCATCTGCTTCCAAGATTATAATTTCCATTCTAGGTTATCCAAGATGTCCTCTTTCTTTAGTAAACTTTGTTATCCCCCCTCCTGGATCCCTCACCCATGTAGTCTCTATGTCATGTATTTCCGCTCTTGCTTCCCCCTCCCCCAGATGGAACAAAGATATTCCCCTGGCCCTCACCTTTCACCCCATCAGCCTCCACAGCTAACATATCATACTCTGACATTTCCATCAGCTCCAACATGATCCCACCACTAGTTACATTTTCCCATCTCCACCCCTTTCCGCCTTCCACAGAGACCGCTTCCTCCGCAACCCCTTGGTTCACTTGTCCCTTCCCATACAAACCAACCTCTCCCCAGGTACTTTCCCCTGCAACCGCAGGAGATGTAACACCTTCCCTATACTTCCTCCCTTGTCTCCATTCAGAGACCCCCAACAATCCGTCCAGGTGAGACAAAGGTTAACATGCACCTCCTCTCACCTCATCTAGTGCATCCGGCGTTCCGATATGGTCTGTATATCAACGAGACCAAACGTAAACTTGCCGACTGTTTCGCTGAACACTTGCACTTGGTCTGTCAAGGCCTACTGGATCTCCAGGTTGCTAACCATTCTAACACCGATTCCCACTCACAAACTGCCCTTTCTGTCCTGGGCCTCCTCCATTACCACAGTGAAGCCACATGCAAACTGGAGGAACAGCACCTCATATTCTGTTTTAAAGTTTATAACCCAGTGGTATAAATGTTGAATTCTCAAATTTTTGGTACCAATGTCACCCCCTCCCCCTCTACTTTCCTCCTTCTGGCTTCACAATTCACAACTCTTCAAACCTAATTGACATCTTATGTTCTTATCTCTGGTTATTGTTCCAACTATCCGCCTATAAAAAAAACCTCTCGCCTATGTTGACCTATGTTGACAACTGGGTCACCAGTTGTAGAATCCACTAAATCTCACGACTGAAGTAAAGCACAAGCGACACCTAGCTTTGCCAAACGCCTTGTTCCTCGTTTATTCCAGAACACCCTTTTAACATAAAATCTCCTCATTACAACTCGTGTGCCGATAAGGCCAATTAGTGCGTCTGATCTCGGAGTTGTTAATCAGCTCTTGTATCTGGACCTTCACGTGAGGCTCCTGGCTAACTGAAGGCAGTAACAAGCTGTACGAAAAACCACATGGGCATGAAGTCGCCACAACATTCGACACTTTGTCCTGCCTCTCCTCTTTTGCAGGTTTCTTCTCTCCCCACCCCCGTCCCCGTCTACCCCACCTGCTACAATGTCTGAAGAAGTGTCTCGACCCAAAATGTCACCTATCCATGTTCTCCAGAGATGCTGCCTGACCTGCTGAGTTACTCCAGCACTTGGTATCTTGTTTTTAAATTATAACTAATTTGAAAATCTTGTGCCTTTATTCTGTTCAGAGTAGCATGATGGCACTTCTCTACACCTCATGTACATATCTATTCCCCATCTCGCACGCACCGAACCGATACTCTCTACAAGTATAGGGTCTAGCTACGAATAGGATCAAGCTTCATCTCTTCACAGCAACTGTGTTGTACCATAGTAGTTTATTTTTCTCTTCTCACAATAATACAGATGTGGGAAGTGATGGTTCAGTGGTATTATCACCAAATTGATAATGTACATACTCAGGACAACGTTCTGGGGACCTGGATTTGAATCCCACCGTGGCAGATGGTGATAAATTTGATGCAAATTCTGGAATCAAAAAGTATAATGTTGGCTGTAAAAAATGACAGTCGGTGGTTGTAAAGCCCCATTTAATCCACATATCCTGGAGTGGAGGAAATCTGTTAACCAGACTTAAACCAATGTCGTTGACTCTTAAATGCCTTCTGAAATGGCCGAGCAAGCTATTCAGTTGTAATAAAAGAAGCAAAACCTAATGGATCACACAGAATCAACATAAAAACCTGAAATATTAACAACAAAAATGTACGCTATAAAGTGCACGCCATCCCAACTTGGAAATGTATTGTCATTTTTTCACCATTCAAAGTATTTTCCATCTGCCATTATTTTATCTTCAATCTCGCTCAAATCACTGAATTGTATTTTTCTCTCATCTCCATCTCCTTAGTTCTCCCTCTTTCAGAATTCTTCTACCTGTACCCTACCCCACACTGAATGCCTCTTAGCAATGGATTTTAAAATCATCCTAATCATATACAGATCTCCTCAGCTTCACCCCTTCCAAATAACCTTTAGGTCCACATCTTTGGGGATATCTTCAGGTTACCTTCTCTTTCTCAATTTTTTATTTTTTTTATTTTATTTTATTTATTAGAAGTACATTTCTCTATTTTGTTAGTAAGTCGACCACCATTCTTTGCAAAGGAAGGAAGGAACAAACACAGTAATTACTAGTCATTTAGTTTGATTTCCATGGTAGGCAAATTATTGAAATCCATTCTATCAAACAGTATAAGCTTTTATTTTAAAAAAAGCACAGATTAATTGGGAACAGTCACCCAGATTTGTCAAGTGAAAGTTGTGGCTGATTAGCTTGACTAAATTTGTTTGAGAATGCAGGGGCTTTAAATAGTCTGCATTTATTTTAGCAGGCCTCTTAACTAGTCCCGCATGCCAGGCTGGTTAAAAACTAAAATAAAAATGTGTATTCTGATATTGTGGCAAATCGGATCCAAAATTGCCTCTGAAAGGAAGCAAAAAAGTGGTTGTATGACCAAAAGGCTGTTATCACTGCAGTTCCACATGGCCCAGTACTCCATTCATTTATCATTTGCAATGTATATTGATGACTTAGACCTGTGTAGGGTGCATGATAGAAGTTTTCATATGATACAAAAATTGGCCCTGTGGCTGATCATGAGGAGGAAAGGTTTAAGATGATATGAAAATATAGTTTGATTAGTTAGACAGAAAAGGTTCAGATGAAATTAATTCAGAAAATTGTGAGGTAATACATTGAGGCAGGTGCAACAAGGCAGACAATATAAGAGTGGGAAGTTTATACAGTAACTGTATACCACACTGGTTAATGTAGCTCAAGCACAGTTAACTGTTCTGTTCTGGTTGTTAGGAAAGTAGAGATTGCACTGAAGTAAATATGAAGAGATGAATATGAAGTGCACAGAATATTACCAAATATATTTCTGGGAATGGAAAATTATAGCTGTGAGGAAAGTGACACATATGCTAGAATTGCTTTTTTAACAGAGGAGGACTAAAGGGTGCATTATGAATGTCTAGGTAGGACCTATTTCCACTAATACAGAGTAAATGCAGCAGGTGCAGAAGTGAAGGAATTGCTGGGAGGATTACGATACGATATGATACGATAGAACTTTATCCCAGGAGGGAAATTAATTTGCCAACAGTCATAAAAAACACAAAATACATGAAACGAGAAAATAAAGTGACGAGTGGTAAGACTTTGGGGATGTGCAAAGATTGAGGAGGTGGGTGGGGGGGTGGGGGTTCCATTTCAGTCTCAGTCTACCCCACGACAGAAGGGGGAGGAGTTGTACAGTTTAATAGCCACAGAGAAGAAGAATCTCTTGTGGCTTTCTGTCCTGCATCTTGGTGGAACCAGTCTGTTGCTGAAGGTACTCCTCAGGTTAACCAGTGTGTCATGGAGGGGATGAGCGGTATTGTCCAGGATGCTCCGCAGCTTGAGGAGCATCTTCTTCTCCAAGACCATCTCCCAAGAATCCAACTCCCCCCAGGACGGAGCCAGCCTTCCTAATGATTTTGTTGATCCTATTGCCGTCCGCAGCCTTCGCCCTGCTGCCCCAGCACACGGCAGCGAAGAAGATGACACTGGCTACCACTAATTGGTAGAACAGCTGCAGCATCTCACTGCAGACGTTGAAGGAGCGGAGCCTTCTCAAGAAGTACAGGCGGCTCTGTCCCTTCTTGTAGAGTGCCTCAGCATTCCAGGACCAGTCCAGTTTACTGTCCTGGTACACTCCCAGGTATTTGTTCTCCCTGGTAAACTGCACATCCACACCATTGATGGAGACAGGGGACAGGGGTTTTCCTCTTCTCCTAAAGTCCACCACCAACTCTCTTCTCACCGAGGTGGCCTCACATGCTGAGTATTTCTCACATTTTCTGTTTTTATATTAGATTTCCAGCATCTGCAGTTCTTTTAAAATTGGGGAGCTTATTTTGGCAGTATAGATGTGATAGGCCATGTGAATTCCTTCTGTATCATAAATTTTCCGAGACGATGAGTCACTCGGGTACAGCCTAGAAAATGGCCATTCAGCCAGCAATTTGTAGAATAATCCATTCAGTTCCTTTTCCCTCCTGTTCCTCTGTAAAGGTGTTTTTGTGTGAGTGTGCTTTCAATCAATTCACTTTGAAATATTGCTTGAATGTCTTAGCATTTTCAAAAGCCTCTTTGAAATGTATCCCTGTGGCTATGCTTTCATGCACCTTCTCCACATTCTTACTTCAGTTTATGTCATTCCCAAACGTAGAAGTACCTTGGTCTATTTTGCTTTGTTGAAGGTGCTGTATAGATGAAAACTGTTCTCAGTAAACACAATTAGAATTTGGTCAGGAATGTTGGGATTCGAAAGAAAGTTTTTTTCATTTTCCTTATTTAGAAAACATAACAAAAGGACAAGACTTAAGACCGTTTTAATCTTTGGAGTTTAGAATCATACAAACCATTATATTATCAGCAAATGAACTCACCAGCCTTATTTGAGATGGAATTTGAAGAAGTCGAAAAAATATTTCTGGAACAAATTTATCTGAGGCATAATGTGGGATGCTTAAAATTTATATGGCAGTCATGTGAAGTAATTATTTTGCGGTAGTTGATACAGTTTGAAAGAAAATAATTGTGCATGAAGTATTTTTAAGTTTTTTTGCTGCAATAGGTTGTAACATCCTTATGTTTAGTGTTTTAGATGAGCCATACCCATCTTCCTTGTCCATAGAAAATCTTAGACCAAAGCGCATCATTCTTTTTAAAATTCATCTTCAATTAAATGTTGTAAAAGACTGGCCAGTTGCTTAAATTTATATGGCAATTACCAGCTGTGCTTTATTTCTCCAAATAAATGTTCCTGAATTACCTAACCTACCTTATTTGACAATTTATCATTTATTTCTCTTATCTCAAACCCCAGATATTCAGTGCATTTCAGTAGAAATTAATTTGATATTAATTTGAGATTATGTGTGTAAAGGTAGTAACCACCTCTTCTGCACAGTCTCCTATATTCAACAGAAATAAATAATTTATCTGTGACTTTCTGGTGGTTAGAGATGCTCTTATTTTGATAGCTGCAAAACAAATCTAGAACCAGATACATTTGTTTTCCATTGGATGCATATTCCGTCAACTAATTTTCAGAAAATCCAGAGCTGGGAATTCAACTCCACAATGCTGTTTGCTCAGGTCACTCTGTGAGAGTTTGGAAATTTGACTGGGCCAGGTGTGAGCCACCCTTTCACCTCTTGCACCATTTTTGCATAAGAAGCAAACTCCCTGAAAGTGACAGGATAAGTAGATAGAGTGTTAAAGAAGAAATATGGTATGCTTGCCTTTTGGACATTGGGTATAAGAGTCAAGACTGACCAGTTGCATTGCAACAGGTGTAGGATGGTTTTAGTTCCCATCCTGCACTTTCATCAGAGCAGATGTATGTGCTGGCAATGCAGTTTGAATAAACGTAACTGCAAAAATCTGAATTTTACAAGATAATTATTAAACATCTACATGCACTTTCTTTGTCAAATATTTTGAAGAATATTTACCAATGGAGACTTCAGGATAAGATCAGAGCAGATCACAGCATCTCTCAGCTGTTAGTATCAACTCCATTTGATTTATCTCAGGTACTGTGAAGTAAAATACTCTTTCAGATTAGAATCTCTATCCATGTTTTCCTGATTCAGATGTGTATGTTATTTACAAAGTCAATTTGGGATTGAAATTCTGGATATTTTATATCACAGTGGTTGATTTAATATGCACAGTTTAGCACAAGAGAGCCGTCTCAAATTTGAAACATATTAACAACGAGATACTGAGTATTCTCATATATTTTGGATGTAATTGTTAGGAATACTTGGGAAGGGATTTTTGCCAATGTATGCCACTTTAAAATGGTGTTAAATATTCACATTCTAATATCAGAACAAATTTTATAATAACTCTCATATATTTGAATGATAGATGTGCAGAGACCTGCCCTCTAATCTAGTTGCTGGCTATACACCCACAATGTTGTTTGAAAATTACTGACTTTCTGGCATATATATTAAATCTTGCCTCTGTAGTGATTCTTAATGCGGGCAAATTATTCCTTCATTGACTGTTTACTTAAATGCCACTGGGTTTAAACAATATTGGATACATTTTATTTGAATGTTTTAAATATGATATTAAAACACTTGCTACAATACACTTAAATTATTCAGTTTAGAGACAAACAATTCAAAGTACCATTAAAAACAATTTTCATAGCTGTGAATTATTGTCAAAACCAGATAAGATCTCATCTGTTATTATCACAAGCAATTTTATATTAACACATCTAAAATTCGGTTTTGTTCTCACCCACGACTCCATATGGAAATAAATCTAACATGACTTATTGTTTTGTAATACAATCGCATTCTCTCCAGAAAGAGTCCGTGGTAATATTTTCACAGAATTTTGCTCTATCCTCTACTTCTTGTTGCAAGTTTTTGGTCTTGTTGAATAAGAAAGCAGAAATGTGGTTTTGTGTATCTCAGATATATTGGGCCAGACTTCAGCTGTTTGAGGCCACAGTTGATCTGGCAGATGAGAACAAACTCAAAAACCACAATGATAACTTGTTGCCCAAATGCCTTCCCATTCAGTGAACACAAACTCGTCAAGGAAAGACTTTTGAAGCTTTCAAAGCCCCACGGAATATTTTTCTTCCTCCTGGCAAATCTGATGAGCATTGTTTTTGAAGGCTTTATTTATTCAAGAAATCAGTGAATCAATTTAAGAAAGTATTTTTTTAAAGTGCAACGGTAAGTTAACAATTAAAAGAATGTTACCATTTGATCACTTCAATAAATGCTATTTGTACTAGTCTCGACAAACTTTCCATTTTGTTGCAATAAATGAGCTATACCATCACGATCCTGGGTGAAGTTTAGTGGCCTATTTCTTTAGTGCATCAGCTTTGAAAATTGCAGCAAGTTTGTATTGTGCTGCGACATCATATTATCAACAGATAAAGCCACACAAAGTGCTGGAGTAACTCAGAGGGTCATGCAGCATCTCTGGATGGCCTTACGTGTCGGGACCCTTCTTGAGTCTGAAGAGAGGTCCTGACCTGAAACGTCACCTATCCATGTCCTTCAGAGATGCTGCCTGACTCACTGAGTTACTCTAGCACTTTTTTTGTAAACCAACAACTGCCGTTCCTTGTTTCTCAGTAAAACCAAAGATCGGAATGGACATTTGATTTGGGGCTTCTCTGTTAGTTTGGGAATCCTGAAATTCCTCACTCTCCAAAGATAAAAATTGGTGATTTGGTGCAGACTCAAGGTTTTTCCCAAAAGTCTTTGCTACTACTTGAGTCTAACATAAAGCAGTGGCACCTTCCATTTTTGCCATGATTGCGACTGCCAAAACTACCAGTTCGGTCGTAGTTTGGGATCCAAGGATAGTAGTCCAAATGTAATAATGGTTTATATACTTGATCATGTATTTTGCAACTCTATTTTATAAAAGCCATTGCATTAACAATACTGATAGATTCTAGTTTATTAGCTCCAGGTTATAACTGTCGTAGCAATCTTGAAATAATGCTTCAGTTTTTAAACAATAATAATCATTTAAAATCAGAAGGCTATCAGAGATGCCACTGCCTTCTAATGTATATTTAGGCCTGAAGTAATTCCGGCCATTTTGCTAAGAGATTATATCTAGTTTACTCCTCAGTGGAGATTGAGGCCAATGCTTGGTGCTCCAGGCCTACAGTCTCTGTCCATTAGATAATTTATTCAACAATCAACATTGGCTGCTACTTTGACAAGGGAAAATAGAGAGGGAAGCTGATCCACTTATGCAAATACATATGTATTTCAGTCTGTATGAACAATTTACTGCAATTTTCAAAATATATGAGATCATCGTGATTTTATAGGGTAGTTTTTTATCATTGTCAAATAATTGTCAGCAGAATAATGAAGGTAAAATTAGCAGGACAGATCATAATCGGTAATCAAATTCCCTTCTTTGAAGAGAAAGAAGGGAAGATGTGAGATACACATGCAAACCTTATGGCCTGAAGTTTTCACCATCAATGCTTAGTTTTTGGTTGGTGAGTAATAGAATATTTTTTTATTTTTTTTTATGGGTTGATTTGAAACAGGACTCAAGCAGTTTATTATACATGTGCCATGTTCAGTGCATTTTGAGATTCAGGCCCCATTGCTGAGCTGAAGCTCGTCAGTACAATTTTCAGCAGCACATGGGACTTCAGAGGCATGGGAAGTCAGGTGCAACAGTGCACATTGTTCCTGTGGAGATTAGAGGAGCTCTCCCTGCCCCCACAGAACTATTTTGAAACTTTATGTTCTTGTTAGATTCCCATTAGATTGCTCATTAAAGCCCTTGAAATATTGGATAGGAGGATCGTTCAAAATCAAGTTGTCTTGTCAGAATTAAAATTGAAAATGTGTGTATCAGACGATATATTGAGTTTGAAAGTGCCTGCATCTGACCCTGATGGTGCCCAGTAGAAGAATTCATCAACAACAAGAGGCCTCATAGCTGAGCCTTTTTTTTTTACCTGGGGTGCCAAGCATTCCAGGTCACATTCTATGTATATAATATATTCTATTCTATTTTTTATGCATTTCTAACACCTTGCCCATTCACCAGTTCTCTGGTTGTTCTGATAATTTTAAGTCCACTGAATTTAAATTGAACATGGGGGATAAAAACAGAAAATGCTGGAAACATTGAAGCATCTGTGCAAAGATAAACTAATTTAATGTTTCAGGGTAAAGTCCCTTCTTAAGAACTGGAGGAAGCATCTTCAGCCTGAAACATTAATGCTGTTTCTCATTCCAGTGATGTTGCCTGGCTCACTAAGTATTTGCAGAATTTTCTATTTTATTTTGGATTTCCAACATCTGCAGTTATTGAATTGCATGAATTTAAGTGTGAATTTTAATGTAAATTATAGGTTCTTCTTTTCAGCGAGTAACTCTGTGCTAAAACTGGCCCAGTGTAAATTTAGCTATAGTTTTATGAGACTGCCTGCTTTACTTGGCCATCCTTGTTTAGGTTGGTACACCTACTAAGATACAATATATTGTGTGTGCCGAACACAGAGATGAATGTGCATTTGCACACAAAAATCCCCCAAAAATCAATCGGAGAGTCCTCACTGAGAAGCAGCTGTATAAACAACACCATTCCACGCAGTGTTTAAGACACAGCTCCCAATACTGAGCTTACTGCTGTTGGTAACTACTCAAATATATCGTGCAGAGCCTTGAAGCTGCCTAAAGTTTCCCAACATTTCAAAAAATATACTGTGCAAATACTTAAAGAATAGAAATTTCATAGGGGAAAAAATGGGAGTCAACATATTGAGCAAAGACCTACTCCTGTCGATATATTACTAAAACTCTCATCTTATTTGTTTCTATCTATCTATCCATGCACATATATGTGTGTGATCAAGGACCTACGCCAAAACGGTACAGGTTAGCGCTAACATTTTTGCACCACCTTACTCACCATTGTCCTGTGGTGGTCTGTGTCAAGTTTTGTTCAGATTGGTGTTATATTTTACAAGTTATTCATAATTTTTAACTTTAGAAATTCAAGTTTAATAAAAATGTAGCAGCTAAAATCCTTGCTGGCCCAGCTTACAACAAAGTTGCAATCGAGGAACAATCAGTCCTTCCAGCGAGTTTTTAGCTGAACAGGTGGGGGCAATTGCATTCTTTTTTGAAGTCCTCAAAGCAAGAGAAGGGGGAGGCAGTGCTGCGGCCCCTGCACAGTTGGGTGTTATGGGTGAGTGCTGGAGTTTGGGGGAATGGGTGAGTGGTGGAATATTGCATTGGGGAATGGGTTGCGTTGGGGAACCAGGCCTCCCGTGTGACAGGGTTTGTCAAGTTGCGTTTAGATTGATGTTATATTTTACAAGTGCTGCAATATTGCGTTGGGTGGAATATTCCCTTGGGGAATGGGTTGCGTTGGGGGACCAGGCCTCCCGTGGGGGCTATGGGTGAGTAGTGCAATATTGCGTTGGGGAACGGGTTGCGTTGGGGGACCAGGCCTCCCGTGTGACAGGGTTTGTGTCAAGTTGCATTCAGATTGATGTTATATTTTACAAGTGCTGCAATATTGCGTTGGGTGGAATATTGCCTTGGGGAATGGATTACATTGGGGGACCAGGCCTCTCGTGGGGGCTATGGGTGAGTGGTGCAATATTGCATTGGGGGAACGGGTTGCATTGGGGGCCAGGCCTCCCGTGTGACAGGGACCCAACGGGTCCAACTTGGTCTAGTATTCATTAAAAATCTGAAGCACTGATTCCGCTTTACACCTGGCAGTATGTTTTAAGAGAAAGTAATAAGTAATTTTTAATAGCTTGGATGATTTAAACATTCCACTGTTGAATTAAACAAGTTAATTTCCCATGCAGGATCCTGCTCTTTTAAAGTTGTATTCTTCAATCTTCATATTAGTTGATAGGAAATTAGATAAAATTAAAAATATTGCATTCATAAATGAAAAGGTTGCTCCGTTTACTGTGACAGTTCATGGTTGTGAATGGAGCTGTACTGCTGAAGGGGAAACAAAGCTCTACATCGAGAAATATCTTTCATGAAACTCCAATAATTTGTTTTTCTGCCTCTACATAAAT
>JAXLNO010002088.1:0-21293 GCA_038087875.1 Malacoraja senta | reverse complement strand
GCTTCTCCGGCCACTGGGCACTGGCTTCTCCGGCCACTGGACACTGGCTTCTCCGGCCACGGGCTTCTCCGCCCGCTGGACACTGGCTTCTCCGGTCACTGGAAAATGGCTACTCCGACCGCTGGACACTGTCTTCTCCGGCCACTGGACACTGGCTTCTCCGGCCACTTGCTTCTCATCCCGCTGGACACTGGCATCTCCGGCCACTTGACACTGGCTTCTCCGGCCACTGGACACTGGCTTTTCCTGCCGCTGGACACTGGCTTCTCCGGACGTTGGACACTGACTTCTCCGGCCACTGGACACTGGCTTTTCCAGCCGCTGGACACTGGCTTCTGCGGCCACTGGACACTGGCTTTTTGCTTCCCCTGGACACTGGCTTCTCCGGCCACTTGACACTGGCTTCTCCGGCCACTGGACACTGGCTTTTCCTGCCGCTGGACACTGGCTTCCACGGCCACTGGGCACTGGCTTTTCCTTCCGCTGGACACTGGCTTCTCCGGCCACTGGACACTGGCTTTTCCGGCCACTGGACACTGGCTTCTCCGGCCGCTGGACACTGGCTTCTCCGGCCACTGGACACTGGCTTCACTGGCCACTGGACAATGGTTACTCCGGCCGCTGGACACTGGCTACACCAGCCGCTGGATACTGGCTTCTCCGGTCACTGGACACTGGATTCTCCGGCCACTGGACACTGGGTTCTCAGCCCGCTGGACGCTGGCTTCTCCGACCACTGGACACTGGCTTCTCCGGGCGCTGGACACTGGCACCTCCGGCCACTTGACACTGGCTTCACTGGCCACTGGACAATGGTTACTCCGGCCGCTGGACACTGGCTACACCAGCCGCTGGATACTGGCTTCTCCGGCCACTGGACACTGTATTCTCCGGCCACTAGACACTGGGTTCTCAGCCCGCTGGACGCTGGCTTCTCCGACCACTGGACACTGGCTTCTCCGGTCACTGGACAATGGCTACTCCGACCGCTGGACACTGTCTTCTCCGGCCACTGGACACTGGCTTCTCCGGCCACTGGCTTCTCAGCCCGCTGGACACTGGCATCTCCGGCCACTTGACACTGGCTTCTCCGGCCACTGGACACTGTCTTTTCCTGCCGCTGGACACTGGCTTCTCCGGACGCTGGACACTGACTTCTCCGGCCACTGGACACTGGCTTTTCCAGCCGCTGGACACTGGCTTCTGCGGCCACTGGACACTGGCTTTTTGCTTCACCTGGACACTGGCTTCTCCGGCCACTTGACACTGGCTTCTCCGGCCACTGGACACTGGCTTTTCCTGCCGCTGGACACTGGCTTCCCCGGCCACTGGACACTGGCTTTTCCTTCCGCTGGATACTGGCTTCTCCGGCCACTGGACACTGGCAACTCCGGACACTGGACACTGGGTTCTCAACCCGCTGGACGCTGGCTTCTCCGACCACTGGACACTGGCTTCTCCGGCCACTGGACACTGGCTTTTCCTGCCGCCGGACACTGGCATCTCCGTCCACTGGACACTGGCTTTTCCTGCCGCTGGACACTGGCCTCTCCGGCCACTGGACACTGGCTTCTCCGGTCACTGGACACTGGCTTTTCCTGCCGCTGGACACTGACTTATCCGGCCACTGGACACTGGCTTCTCCGGCCACTGGACACTGGCTTCTCCGGCCAATTGACACTGGATTCTCAGCCCGCTGGACGCTGGCTTCTCCGACCACTGGACACTGGCTTCTCCGGCCACTGGACACTGGCTTCTCCGGCCATTGGGCACTGGATTTTCCTGCCGCTGGACACTGGCTTCCCCGGCCACTGGACACTGGCTTTTCCTTCCGCTGGATACTGGCTTCTCCGGCCACTGGACACTGGCAACTCCGGACACTGGACACTGGGTTCTCAACCCGCTGGACGCTGGCTTCTCCGACCACTGGACACTGGCTTCTCCGGCCACTGGACACTGGCTTTTCCTGCCGCCGGACACTGGCATCTCCGTCCACTGGACACTGGCTTTTCCTGCCGCTGGACACTGGCCTCTCCGGCCACTGGACACTGGCTTCTCCGGTCACTGGACACTGGCTTTTCCTGCCGCTGGACACTGACTTATCCGGCCACTGGACACTGGCTTCTCCGGCCACTGGACACTGGCTTCTCCGGCCAATTGACACTGGATTCTCAGCCCGCTGGACGCTGGCTTCTCCGACCACTGGACACTGGCTTCTCCGGCCACTGGACACTGGCTTCTCCGGCCACTGGACACTGGCTTCTCAGCCCGCTGGACACTGGCCTCTCCGGCCACTGGACACTGGCTTCTCAGGCCACTGGACACTGGCTTTTCCTGCCGCTGGACACTGGCTTCTCCGGCCGCTGGACACTGGCTTCTCCGGACACTGGCTTCTCCGGTCACTGGACACTGGCTTCTCCGGCCACTGGACTCTGGCTTTTCATGCCGCTGGACACTGGCTTCACCAGATACTGGCTTTTCCTGCCGCTGGACACTGGCTTCTCCGGCCACTGGACACTGGCTTCTCCGGCCACTGAACACTGGCTTCTGAGCCCGCTGGACGCTTGCTTCTCTGGCCACTGGACAATGGCTACTCCGACCGCTGGTCACTGTCTTCTCCGTCCGCTGGATACAGGCTTCTCCGACCACTGGTCACTGGCTACTCCGGCCACCGGACACTGGCCTCTTCGGCCACTGGACATTGGCTTCTCCGGCCGCTGGACACTGGCTTCTCAGGCCGGTGGACACTGGCTACACCAGCCGCTGGATTCTGGCTTCTCCGGCCACTGGACACTGGCTACTCCAACCGCTGGACAGTGGCTACCCCGTCCGTTGGACACTGGCTTCTCTGGCCACTGGACACTGGCTTCGCCGGCCGCTGTACACTGGCTCCTCTGGCCACTGGACACCGACTTTTCCTGCCGCTGGACACTGGCTTCTCCGGCCACTGGACACTGGCTTTTCCTGCCACTGGACACTGGCTTCTCCGGCCGTGGTACACTGGCTTCTCTGGCCACTGGACACTGACTTTTCCTGCCGCTGGACACTGGCTTCTCCGGCCACTGGACAATGTCTACTCCAACCGCTGGACACTGTCTTCTCCGGCCACTGGACACTGGCTTCTCCGGCCACTGGCTTCTCAGCCCGCTGGACACTGGCCTCTCCGGCCACTGGACACTGGCTTCTCCGGCCACTGGACACTGGCTTTTCCTGCCACTGGACACTGGCTTCTCCGGACGCCTGACACTGACGTCTCCGACCACTGGACACTGGCTTTTCCAGCCGCTGGACACTGGCTTCTGCGGCCACTGGACACTGGCTTTTTGCTTCCCCTGGACACTGACTTATCCGGCCACTGGACATTGGCTTCTCCGGCCACTGGACACTGGGTTCTCAGCCCGCTGGACACTGGCTACACCAGCCGCTGGATTCTGGCTTCTCCGGCCACTGGACACTGGCTACTCCGACCGCTGGTCACTGTCTTCTCTGGCCACTGGACACTGGCTTTTCCTGCCGCTGGACACTTGCTACTCCGGCCACTGTACACTGGCTTTGCCGGCTGCTGGACACTGGCTACTCTGACCACTGGACACTGGCTTCTCCGGCCGCTGGACACTGGCTTCTCCGGCTGCTTGACACTGGCTTCTCCTGCCGCTGGACACTGGCTTCTCCAGCCGCTGGACACTGGCTGGAGGGAGAGACAGAGAGCAGACAGGGGGAGAGTGACAGAGATAGGCACAAACCCTAATCTCTGTCTCTCTCTCCCTCTCACACACACCCACACACACACACTCACACACGTCAAATCCACCCGTCAATTGTACCCCCTCATTCAGCCACCCTAGAATCGCGAGCCTCCACACATTCTGTGTTGCACAAGGGTCATTCAATCCCGAGAAAGAGAGAGAGAGAGAGAGACAGAGATAGAGAGAGAGACAGAGAGAGAGAGAGAGAGAGAGAGAGAGAGAGACAGAGATAGAGAGGGAGAGAGAGACAGAGATAGAGAGAGAGAGAGAGAGAGAGAGAGACAAAGAGAGAGAGAGAGAGAGAGAGAGAGAGAGAGAGAGAGAGAGAGAGACCGAGAGAGACAGAGAGAGAGAGAGAGAGACAGAGAGAGAGAGAGAGAGAGAGAGAGAGAGAGAGAGAGAGAGAGAGAGGGGGGGTCCACTCACTTCTCACTTCACTCAGATTCCACAAAATTTCTTTAAATTTTATTTTAAAGTGTCTCCTCGGCCCATCAGTCATCTGGAGTAGACCAGGAGGTGTCCCTAAGGCTCATCAGACCTTTACTGGCCCTCAAGCCTCAGTGTGTGATGATCATAATCATCATAAGAATCAAGAGTCAAGTGTTTGATTTGATGAATTTATTTTTTATTTCATTGGAAGACACACTTTAATACAACTTGTCTGCATTTTCAGAGCAAAATTCTTTGTTTTCCACAGCAGCAGCAGCTGGCGCCAGGTCCTATATCCTCCTTCATTGTTCCGATCTGTAGAAAAATAAAAAGAGAGGACAAAAGTCAAAATATGTCTCCCTCTTGTAGTTTCCCCCCTGTATGTACTCACTCACCTCTCGCTCAAGAGTAAACCTAGCAATTATAGACCTGTTAGTTTGACGTCAGTGGTGGGCAAATTAATGGAAAGGATACTTAAAGATAATATATATAAGCATCTGGATAAGCAGGGTCTGATTAGGAACAGTCAACATGGATTTGTGCCTGGAAGGTCATGTTTGACTCACCTTCTTGAATTTTTCGAAGAGGTTACTCGGGAAATTGATGAGGGTAAAGCAGTGGATGTTGTCTATATGGACTTCAGTAAGGCCTTTGACAAGGTTCCTCATGGAAGGTTGGTTAAGAAGATTCAATTGGTGGGTATTAATGGTGGAGTAGCAAGATGGATTCAACAGTGGCTGAATGGGAGATGCCAGAGAGTAATGGTGGATGGGTGTTTGTCAGGTTGGAGGCCGGTGACTAGTGGGGTGCATCAGGGGTCTGTCTGTGTTGGGTCCACTGTTGTTTGTCATGTACATCAATGATCTGGATGATGGTGTGGAAAATTGGATTAGTAAGTATGCAGATGATACTAAGATAGGTGGTGTTTTGAGTATGGAGTACAATTTTGGTCGCCTAATTATAGGAAGGTTGTCAACAAAATAGAGAGAGTACAGAGGAGATTTACTAGAATGTTGCCTGGGTTTCAGCAACTAAGTTACAGAGAAAGGTTGAACAATTTTCAAAAATTGATTCTCTGCACTTTCCCCCTTTTCTCTCTCTCTCTCTCTCCCCCCCTGTTTTGGGCAGTATTCCTCCATATCTATCTATCTATCGATCAATCAATCAATCTTTGATAAATATATATTAGAATATAGTAAAATATATAATTGTCTGATAGATACAGGAATATTTCAATCCCAGCTACCTCTCTCTCTCTGTCTGCGTTCGGCTCTCGACGTCACCGCTCGGGTCTGCGTTCGGCTCTCGACGTCACCGCTCGGGTCTGCGTTCGGCTCTCGACGTCACCGCTCGGGTCTGCGTTCGGCTCTCGACGTCACCGCTCGGGTCTGCGTTCGGCTCTCGACGTCACCGCTCGGGTCTGCGTTCGGCTCTCGACGTCACCGCTCGGGTCACCCGTTCGGCTCCGCTCGGCTATCGGCACATGCGCACTGCCACGGCAACTGGTCGGCGTCGGCCACTTTCTCCCTCCCTTTGCATTGTGGGAGTTCTGGCCGCCATTGCTGTAGATTTGTCCGGCTCTCGGCTCGGCTCTACGTTCGGCTCTCGACGTCACCGCTCGGGTCTCGGCTCCGTTCGGGTCTCGGGTTCTCCTCTCGACACTGGCTTCTCCGGCCGCTTGACACTGGCTTCTCCGGCCGCTGGACACTGGCTTCTCCGGCTGCTGGACACTGGCTTCTCCGGCTGCTGGACACTGGCTGGAGGGAGAGACAGAGAGGAGGAGACAGGGGGAGAGTGACAGAGGGTGAGAGAGAGAGGCAGGCACCCTAATCCCAATCTCTCCCTCTCTCCCTCCCTCTCCCTCCCTCCCTCTCTCTCTCTCACACCACACCTTCAGTCCACCTGCACAACCTTTGTCCGTCTGAGGAGAAGAGTGTTTGGACTTCAAAATGGGGTTTGCTGGAAGATTTGGTCAAATTGGAAAAGCTCTGTGGGACAGACAGGCTGCGAACGAGAGATGCCTGGAAATCTGGAACTTTGATACAATTTGCATGCAAAGAATGGGAAACCTTGCAAACCCTGTCAAATGCATAGAATGGATTGGATGGCTGCAAACTTGACATTCACCTTGTAAATAGGTTGTAAGTAATGTTGCAGAGTCTGACTCTGCTAAGTGTTGATTGGATGGATGGGGTGTTGAGCCTTGTCTGAGTGTTCTGTTCATCAGGGTAAATGTTTCCAAATTGACTTCATCTTGAAGTACGTTGTGAATACAATTCAATTCTGCCTTTATTGCCTGCCTGTGAGCCAGTGTCCCCCCCCCCTCTCTCTCTCTCTCTCCAGTTCATTCCTTATAACCCAGTCCTACAGACAATTAAATTATCATAAATCCTTTTGCAACCTCTCTCATTTGCTAACAACCTTATTGTGCCAAACGCTGTATTTAATATCCTGACCTATAAAGCATGTGACAAACACATTCTTCACCACCCAACCTGCCTGTCAGTGTTGCATCTTCCATGGCACTGTATACCTGCAGCCCGAGATCTCTCAGTTCTATAAAGTTCCCCGTTTACTGTGTATGTCCAGCCCTGGTTTGTCTCAGCAAAGTGCATCACCTCACCTTCACATGAATAAATCTGTCTTTTCGATAGAAGGTATACCCTTGAATATTCAGTTCCCAGCCCTGGCCCGATTCTCTTTGCTTGCTCCTTCCTACAAAATTGAAAAAAAAAACCTATAGTGAAAACCCTATAATACACAAATTGTATAGTATACGAATTGGGAAAATTAAAAAAGACTTAAAATGTGTATAATTTATCACACTCTCTCTCTCTCTCTCTCTCTCTCCCCCCATTGTAAACAAGCCTACATCAGGGGGTATGGAGAGAAGGTAGGTACAGGATACTGAGTTGGATGATCAGCCATGATCATATTGAATGGCGGTGCAGGCTCGAAGGGCTGAATGGCCTACTCCTGCACCTATTGTCTATGTGATGGAGGTATCAATGCAGGGACGGGAGGGTGTTGGCGCGGCTATCCTCCAGGCTGGTAGATGAGGTGCAGGAAGGGCTTGGGGCAAAGTCCACCTTGGGGGAGAAGGGTGTGTAGGGTTGATGCAGCTTGTAGTGCTGGGATTGGCAGCAATGACAGGCAACACAGTGGAGCAGCCGGTAGAGTTGCTGCCTCACACCGGCAGAGATCCTGATGTTGGGTGCCGTCAGTGTGGAGTTTAAACGTTTTCCCTGTCAAAGGCAAAGGAGAAGATAACAAGATAACAGTCTGTTACCCAGAGTCGGGGAATCCAGAACCAGAGGACATAGGTTTAATTTGAGAGGGGGAAGATGAAGGCAAATATAAGATATGAACTTGATGGGTTATTTTTACACACAGAGGGTGGTGGGAACATGGAATAAATTGACGAAGGATGTAGTTGAGGCAGGTAATATAACAACATTTAAAAGAACATTTGGACAGATGCTTGGAAAGGAAAGATTTAGAGGGATATGGGCCAGTGGGACTAACATAGAAGGGACACCTTGGTCAGCATGGGCCAGTTGGGCCAAAGGGCCTGTTTCCGTGCTGTACGACTATGACTCAAAACGGGATACTGATTGGGGATGATCAGCCATGATCACATTGAATGGCAGTGCTGGCTCGAAGGGCCGAATGGCCTACTCCTGCACCTATTGTCTATTGTCTAAAACAAAATACTGGAGATCAGGAAAAGTTGAAATAGTAACAAGAAATGTCAGAAATGCACAGAAGAGGATAACTGATTTAAAGTTTCAGGGTGATGATATTTCCCTCCAAATGGAAAAAAGTCACAGATTTAACAATTTTTAAATCATGAACAGAGTATGAAAAAGACTGGGCATAGATAGAATTGATTCAATAATGAAAGGGCGTTGTAATGGCCCAGCAGACAAGATGTGCTCACGGGGCCACCAAAGATAATAATAGAAGAGTCACTATCATTGTGAAAATCCAAACAATTATAATTCCTTGAGTTGAAGTGTTTCAGTGGAAGGTTGCAATAGGTGATGAACAGTGATTGAGGAGTGAAACATGAAACTGTTGGGGAGGGGGGGGGGGGGGGAGAAGGTGATGACAATAGAATTGTGTCGTAGTTTTGATCGGATGTGCATAGTTAAAGGCAGAAGTGGGAAAATGGCATGGAACAGACCATGGAACTAACGGGAGAGGATTTTTGTGATCAGAGGAAAAAGACATCCACGAAGCATTGGTGCGGAAGGAAGAGAAACTGGAAGAGTGGCAAGATGGAAGGAAGGCAAATCAAAGTAATTGAGGAAATAAGATGGTGTACAGGGGAAGTTATTTAACAGATAATCCCCAGAAACTGAAATATTTGTCTGAGATGCATCGGAGATGGACCACGTTAGGGTGAGGAGAGGGTGAGAGTTGGGGATTATAGGACTAAGCATCCGTGCCAAAAATTCTATACATATTTCTATAATAAAATATAAAGGGCAGCACGGTGGTGAGGGCAGTAGAGTTGCTGCCTTCCAGCCAGAGACCCGGGTTCAATCCTGACTACGGGTGCTGTCTGTGTGGAGTTTGCGCGTTCTCCCTGTGATCGCGTGGGTTTTCTCCGGGTGCTCGGGTTTCCTCCCACACTCCAAAGACGTGCGGGTTTGTAGGTTAATTGGCTTCTGTACATTGCCCCTAGTGTGTAGGATGCAAAACTGGGATAACACAGTAGTGTGAACAGTCAACATTGGCTCGTTGCGGCCAATGGGCCTGTTTCCACGCTGTAACTCTAACGTAAACTAAAGGCGGTAGGTGGGACTAGCTTAGATGGGGCATCTTGGTTGGCATGGAGACGTTGGGCCGAAGGGCCAGTTTCCGTGCTCCATGACCCTAATATTGTCTTTAGAAAGATTTGGTGATGAAAATAGTGTCTGAACTGCATCATGCTGCCATCTAGTGGCTGTTTTATGGATGATGCGTTCTCTGCATGAATGCATTGGTTATCACCTACAGCAGGGGTCGGCAACCTACGGCCCAGGGGCCGGATCCGGCCCGTAACCCAAAATCATCTGGCCCGTAGGCATATTTTTTTTTCAATTCGTTTTCGCGACCTGAGAACTGTATCCAGTCCCGGGGACGCGAGCTTATCTGGGAACTGCAGCCAGTCCCGGGGCATGCAGGCGACCTGGGAACTACAGCCAGTCCCGGGGCAGTCGAACCGACCTGGTAACTGTATCCAGTCCCGGGGATGCGAGGGACCTTGGAACTGCAGAAAACTAATTGAAAAACATGTGAAAACTAATGCGAGAAACACCAAGTCTCACACTATGGCGACAGATGTGGCCCGCCATCCGCTCACAGACATGGGGCCTGGCCCCTATGCAGAACAAGGTTGCCCACTCCTGACCTACAGAGTTCCTGCTACTTTACCAACGTGAAAACCTGTTGTGGATTGTAGTTGGGATTAAAATGATTTCCAGCACTATTTTCTCACACGTGTGGTTTACCAATTCTTCAATCAACATCAATCATCTTTCATTTTGTGGCCTGTGCCCATTTCAGGCTGAAGTCCGGAACAACATATTAATTAATTAATTAATGCACACCACTTACTGGAGGTAACATTCCACCAGCAACTTTAATGATTAATAATCTCAAAGCACTTTGAATGACTGCAATAATATTCCAACTCCACATGATTTGGGAAGAAAAGATCTCAAGAACACCAATCAGTGGGAGTTATCTTACACAAACAGAAGTGGGGCTCCTGTGTGATATTTTTGTGGGCATTTCTGCCAAACTGTGAAATAAATACCTTGTTTGACTGTGAAGGACAAAAAACATTTACTGAGATACAAGGGACTGCAGATGCTGGTTTGCAAGAAAGACACAAAGTGCTGGAGTAACTCAGCAGGTCAGGCAGCATCTCTGGAGAACATGAATAGGTGATGTTGCAGGTTGGGACCCTTCATCAAACTGATGGTGGTAAGGATGGTGGGGGTGGGGGGGGGGCAGAGAAAGCTATAGGAGAGGTCGGATGTGGGGGGGGAGGGAGACAAAGCCTGACCAGTGACAGATGGATATAGGTGAAGGGGGGAGAGGGGTTGATAGGTGGATGGTTGGACAAAGGCCAGAGTTGAAGAGACACAAAGTGTGAGATTAAGTATAGAAGATATGTGAATTGTGAAGCCATTGTAAGGCATATGGGTGGGAAGGGAGGGGGAAGGAGCGAAATGGGTGCGAGTGTAGGTAGTGTACAGGGACGAGGGGGAATGGAAAGAAAAATAAATAAGTTAAATAAAGAGGGGGGGGAGTGATAATGTTGCATTACCAACACGAACAGCAGACAGCCTAAAGCCCTTGCATCTTCTCTCCTTTGACATCAACAAAGATGAAGACTTCATCATCAGCATTGGGTGGCTTAAGCTGCACACACTTGATAAGGTAATTAATTATATTGATCTGGGATGTAGTGGACTCAAAATAGCCATCGATTATCTTTTGGGGAAGCAGGTTGCAGCATTAAATCATACATTTCCAGCAATCAATTGTTCACCATGAGGTGGTGTAAAAATATCATCTATCCATGTCCTCCAGAGATGCTGCCTGACTCATTGACTAACCCCAGCATTTTGCATTCTATGATTATAACAAATACACTGGGATGACAATCAATGTGCTTTGTGTTGTGTTGTATTGTATACCTACACAATATCATTGACATCTTATGTAGTCACGACTATTCAATGAAATGTGACAACACTGGTACTCCACATTGTTCCCCAGAGCTGTAGTTCACCATGGTACACTTGGTCCTTAAGTCTGTACACCCACAGGTTAGTTATAGACCCATAGTCATACAGGGTGCAAACAGGCCCTTCGGCCCAACTTACACATGCTGACCAATGTGCCCCATGGTCCTGAAGTCTGCAGGTACTATCACAATACTTAAGAAACATTTAGACCGGTACATGGATAGGACAGGTTTTGAGGGATATTGGCCAAACGCAGGCAGGTGGGACTAGTGTGGGTGGGGAATGTTGGTCAGTGTGGGCAAGTTGGGCTGAAGGGCCCGTTTCCACGCTGTATGACTCTGTGACGCAGTTTAGTTATTGGACGAACTGAGTGCTGCATTGAGGGGAACCGAGTGCAAACCTCTTCTGAACGATTATCGCAGTCTTGCAGCTCAGCACGCTATGAGCCACCAGAGTATTGAGCAGAATTTATTAGACAATAGGTACAGGAGTAGGCCATTCGGCCCTTTGAGCCAGCACCGCCATTCAATGTGATCATGGCTGATCATCCCCAATCAGTACCCCGTTCCTGCCTTCTCCCCATCTTTAAGAGCCCTATCTAGCTCTCTCTTGAAAGTACCCAGAGAACCGGCCTCCACCGTCCTCTGAGGCAGAGAATTCCAGACTCACAACTTTCAGTATGAATTATACCAGCACTCTCATTTCTGGCACAAATTATACCAGCACTCTCATTTCTGGGAATGCACCCCGTGAATAAGCACAGTGCCTGTCCACATCCATGTAGACTTTATTACCAAAACTAATGTTTAAGAAAGAACTGCAGATGCTGGAAAAATCAAAGATAGACAAAAATGCTGGAGAAACTCAGCGTGTGAGGCAGCATCTATGGAGTGAATGAATAGGTGACGTTTCGGTTCGAGACCCTTCTTCAGACTCCCCCCCCCCCCCCCCCACATCAGTCTGAAGAAGGGTTTTGACCCGAAACGTCACCTATTCATTTGCTCCATAGATGCTGCCTCACCCGCTGAGTTTCTCCAGCATTTTGGTCTACCAAAACGAATAAATTTCATTACCCACTTTGGACATTTTATCGATTCAAAACCAGCCAGAACAAACATGCTGGACAATCCATTTTATCCAGCGTGCAAACGCACGGCAATGGGAAGCTTAAAAATTACTCTATTGCCATACAAATCAGGGGTCGGCCTCAAAAGGCTGAACTCAATGCATTTATAATTCAAGATTATAAATTTAAGATTGGCTCAAAATGCTGGAGTAACTCGGTGGGTATTTGCATTCAACTCTGCAGATTTATTTGTGTAATCTAGGTATTTCAATATGAACATTGGGGGAAAACTGCCAAGATCTGCCCACATCAAACGACAGACTAGTCTGTAACTGAGCTGTTCCAGGCCATTGGCTGATGTACACAATTCCACTTAGCAGTGCCAACCTGTACAAATTTCACAGCTATCACTCTGGGAAAACAACCCACTGAGCACACACTAACTACAGCAGCTCCATTAAACAAAACATTTGACATTAAACAGTCAAATCAAGCTTTTAATTTAACTTAAATACTTTTAATCGTTTTCATGTTTAGCATTTTAAATGTTTAAAAAACACATCCATGGTGATTATTCATGTTGTGTATGTCAACATAATATGGCATTCATATTCATAAGCAAAGAATGTGGGATGGCCACCTTAAATCAGGGCTCCATGCAGTACCATGTTGCTCTGGGCGTTTGCAATAATCTGAGACAGGACTGCAAGTGGAAGACTGCACCCCAGGTCACAATGGTAGCAAGAGCAAGCAATCTTGGTATGTGCAGAAAATCCACTGCGTTATGTGGCCGAGTCTTGTACCAACATGGGAATGGAATTGTCCGTTAAAACTGACCCAAAAATTCCAATTTACACTCAAGGCCGGCTCCCAACCAAAGGGCCGATTACTTGTACCTGAAGCTTTCATCAAGCCAGAATATTATGTAATTGACACCAGATTACCTACAGAAGATGAAGTGCAAGTCTGGTATTAGCAAAAGCACAATTTGAGCCTAAATAACTCAATAAATGTGTGTCCCAAACCAGTAGAAAATTAGGACATTATTTTTACTGTCCTTTTTAACAAAAATCCCACATTTTAACTCACGGTTAAAGAGACATTTACAATTACAAGCAAATTGGCTTTTTACTCCAAGTCGAACAATTGTTTTCTTAAACTAAAGGTTTCCATTTATGTTCTCTGTCCACAAATCTACCCATCACCCATCCCTTAGCCTCAGAATTTATTTAAGCCAATCCATTTTCATGGAAGCAAAGGGAAGTGGCGCTATTTCTATTTTTTTTACATCAGACTTTAAATCAAATAAATAATGCAGATATTCCAACGGGATCCTTCTAAGCAAACATATTTATGTGGGGAGAAGGCAGGAGAATGTGGTTAGGAGGGAGAGATAGATCAGCCATGATTGAATGGCGGAGTAGACTTGACGGATCGAATGGCCTAATTCTGCTTCTATGACTTATGACATGACCTGATATGATAGAAATGTGAAACAAAAATGAAAAATGCTGGAAACAATCAGCAGGTTGATGCAGCATCTGCCGGAGGAGAAAGTTAACGTCAGCGGCTGGAGCCAGGGTGTGTTTTGTTTTGAAGGGTTTTCTGCTTTTGTGTAAGCACTTGAGATAGATATTGGTATAAAATGATCTTCATCCATCCAGACTGGATATGTCCATACTGGTAATGTAATGACTCCTGTGAAAAAAGTTGACTTAAAAAGATAGACAAAGTACAAATTCTTAAGACCATACAAAGCTTTAATTTAACGTGTGACGGGTGTGAACCGAGAGACCCAGAGGCAACAGGTTGTCACGTCTGAATCTCCAGCAAGCAGCACACACACACACACAGACAAAGAAATACCAGAACACCAAAGCTTATATACGTACCGATATAAAACCAATTGCATGATGTACTGACACAAAAACCATCATCCACCTCCAAATATGGAGTTGTTTTTCACTCTTTGCCAAAAGCCAGTTACCCCAATGGAATCCTCTGGGCCCCTTCTTATCTGATAAACCTCTTCAACTTACATAAAAAAACTTGTAAACGTTTCAACTTAAAGGGAAAAAAAGCTGGCATGATAGGAGTTGTCCAAATCCCATCATGCATTACAATTGGCCTTTTACAACAGGAAAGTTTAAATATGACAACAATCAATTAATAACGAACTCTTTCACCTGTTCTCTTTATCTTTAGTCATGGTATATAATTGAATCTTAGTCTCTTCTCCTGTCTGTCTGTTTGTCTGTGATGGTCATCAGCCAGCCTTGTCGTCAGGTTTTCTTTGCAAAAGGTAGTCGAAGCCTGCACTTATAACAAATGATAGGACTTACAGTCTCTCACCCACCCACCCACCCACCCACCATATGTCCTTTTTTTCAAAGATCCAAAACAGATTCCCTTCTCTTTGAAGAAATCCATCTTTTCTTCATATTCTTTCATCTTGAGGGAAAGCCCTCAATCTCCAGCTGCAAGAATAGAACCCGTTCCCAGCCCCACTGCCTGGTGAGATACCCCAGCTGCCATTGATCCCATATCATCCCGTCTCTCTCTCTCTCTCTCGATGTTGCTGCCTGCTGCTTGGTGCTTGGTGCTTGGTGCTTGGTGCCTGGTCCCTGCCTGCACCCAGCCACCCGCTGAGTTTCTCCAGCATTTTTGTCAATTCGACCTTGGATTTTGCAGCATCTATCTGGAGTTAGTTCCTTGTTAAATTGTTAACAGTAATATTGCAACCAACCACTTGGTATGTGAAATGCATTGCATTGCAATAATTTAGGAAAAATCGTGCAAAACCTCTCAATAGAAATGTGAAATGCAATAGATGCATTGCATTGGAATAATTTAGCCCACACACACCTGCAATGTTAAATGCAGCGAGGGAGGGAGGGAGGGAGGGAGGGAGGGAGGGCGTTGCATGAAAGTAATATTGTAAACCCCTTGGGATGTTAAATGCATTGCATAGCAATACTTTTTTTTAAAATTGAGCAAATAATTTAGCAAATCAATGTAGCAAATGAATGTGGCCAAACCTTGCCTGCCAGCTGCCTTTGTCCAATGGGAAGTGAGGGGAGGTGGGTGGGTTGGGGTTTGTATCGTTTTGAGGAGGGAAAGTGAATCAGTGTTTGGGCGGCGGCAGAAGCGAGAAGTCGCAGGCTGGAGAGTTGGGGGGACACGGAGACACACGGACACACACGGACACACACGGACAGTCGGAGAGATGCAGAATCGGAGGTAGGGTCAAGTAATCTTGTACCCGGCTGATAGATAGAGGTTAGTGGAAACTAGTGAAGAGTTTTGTGTGTTTTTGTGTTTGTTTGTGTGTGTTTTTGTGTTTGTGTGTGTGTGAGAGAGATAGAGAGAGGGTGAGAGACGGTCCGGGTGGATGGAGAAACGTGCAAGGTCCGTGTGGGTGGTGGAAAAAAAGTAAAAATATAAATATATATAGTATTTATCTAATATAATCTAATGATCGATCGATCGATTCGATTCGATGAGATAAATAGCAGGTTATTGTGAGTATATGATGCTGGGTTGTGTTGGCCAGACGGGCATCGAGGTGTGGAGCAAAAAAAAAAAAATTATTTCCCTTTTATTTTTCGCAGATGAGACAGAAGTGAACGCGGTGTCCCCCCTTGTGTCTGTGTCTGTGTCTGTGTCTGTGTCTGTGTGAAGGTGGAGCTGCTGCTGCTGCTGCGGACACAGACACGGGCACAGACTGGCTGAGCACATGCGATAAATGCCATAACTTCACAATACTGTGCTTGCTCTAAGTTTCCTGTTTCTTATATATATATTTTTTGCAGATCTGAACAATGAAGAATGAATAAAGGACCAGGCTGAGAGAGAGAGAGAGAGGGAGAGAGAGAGGGAGCTGCTTGCATGTTTGCGCTGGCTGTCTCGGAGGGAGGGAAACAAATGATTTTTGCCACTTACAATTTTAATAAAATGAAATAAAAGGCAATGATTCAAATGACACTTATGATTATTATCACCACCGTCACACACACACACACACACACACACACACACACACACACACACACACACACACACACACACACACACACTGAGGCCGGATGAGCCTCAGGGAGGAAGGAGCCACTTTAAAAAAATCGAGTAAAATTAATTTTTAATATTCTGGTCAACATCACACACAGAGGGGTGGGTGGGTGGGTGGTGGCTGGGGGGGGGGGGCGCTAGTACAGGTCTGCTGGGCCGACGTTTCACCTCCAGTTCTGGCAAGTATGATGGGCCGTATGGACATCCAAAAAAAAAAGTGTTGGGGGGGGTCAAATATTGGTGAATTCTCTGGGATATTAGGATCAGCACACACAAGGGTGGCTGGGTGGGGGCGAATGGGCATTTTAAAATGGGGAAGTACAAGCCTGATGGACCGAAGAGACATTTTAAACGGGCTGGTACAGGCCTGCAGGGCCGAAATTTCACCTCCAGGTCTGGCTGGTATGACGGGCCGAATGGACATCCAAAAAAAGTTTTGGTGGGGGGCAAATATTGGTAATTTTTCTCTGGGATATTAGGATATTTTTAAATTGGGCTAGTACAGGCCTGATGAGCCGAAGGGACATTTAAAAAAGGGCCTGGTACATGCCTGATGGGACATTTTTAAATGGGGCTAGTACAGGCCTGATGGGCCGAAGTGTCCAGTGGCCGGAGTAGCCAGTGTCCAGCGTCCGGAGAAGCCAGTGTCCAGCGGCCGGAGTAGCCAGTCTCCAGCGGCCAGAGTAGCCAGTGTCCAGCGGCTGGAGTAGACAGTGTAGCCAGTGCCCAGCGGCCAGAGAAGCCAGTGTCCTGCGGCCGGAGAAGCCAGTGTCCAGCGGCCGATGAAGCCAGTGTCCAGCGGCTGGAATAGCCAGTGTCCAGCGGCCGGAGTAGCCAGTGTCCAACGAGCATTCAAAAACTGGGCTAGTGGTTGCCTCATGGGCCGAAGTGTCCAGTGACCGGAGTAGCCCGTGTCCACTGGTCAGAGTAGCCAGTGTCCAGCGGCCGGAGTAGCCAGTGTCCAGCGTCCGGAGAAGCCAGTGTCCAGTGGCCTGAGTAGCCCGTGTCCAGCGGCCAGAGTAGCCAGTGTCCAGCGGCCGGAGAAGCCAGTGTCCAGCTGCTGGAGTGGACAGTGTAGCCAGTGCCCAGCGGCCGGAGAAGTCAGTGTCTAGTGGCCGGAGAAGCCAGTGGCCGAAGAAGCCAGTGTCCATCGGCCGGTGAAGCCAGTGTCCAGCGGCTGGAATAGCCAGTGTAGACAGTGTCCAGCGGCCGGAAGAGCCAGTGTCCAGCGGTCGAAGTTGCCAGTGTCCAGCGGCCGGCGACGCCAGTGTCCGGTGGCCAAAGAAGCCAGTGTCCAGCGTCCGTAGCCGGTGTCCAGCGGACGGAGTAGCCAGCGTCCATCGGCCGGAGTAGCCAGTGTCTAGCGTCCGGAGAAGTCAGTGTCCAGCAGCCGGAGTAGCCAGTGTCCACCGGCCAGAGTAACCAGTGTCCAGCGACCGGAGAAGCCAGTGTCCAGCGTCCGTAGCCAGTGTCCAGCGGCCGGAGTAGCCAGAGTCCAGCGGCTTGAGAAGCCAGTGTCCAGTGGTCGGTGTAGCCAGTGTCCAGCGGCCGGAGCAGCCAGCGTCCAGCGGCCAGAGTAGCCAGTGTCCAGTGGCCGGAGAAGCCAGTGTCCAGCGGCTGGAGTAGCCAGCGTAGCCGGTGTCCAGCGGCCGGAGAAGCCAGTGTCCAGCGGCCGGAGAAGCCAGTGTCCAGTGGTCGGAGAAGCCAGTGTCCGGTGGCCGAAGAAGCCAGTGTCCGGCGACCGGTGAAGCCAGTGTCCAGCGGCTGGAGTAGCCAGTGTAGCGAGGGTCCAGCGGCCGGAGAAGCCAGTGTCCAGCGGCCGGAGAAGCCAGTGTCCAGCGGCTGGAGTAGCCAGTGAAGCCAGTGTCCAGCGGCCGGAGAAGCCAGTATCCAGCGACCGGAGAAGCCAGTGTCCAGCGGCCAGTGAAGCCAGTGTCCAGCGGCCGGAGAAGCCAGTATCCAGCGGCCGGAGAAGCCAGTGTCCAGTGGCCGGAGTAGCCCGTGTCCAGCGGCCGGAGATGTCAGTGCCAGCGGCCAAAGAAGCCAGTGTCCAGCGGCCAGAGAAGCCAGTGTCTAGCGGCCGGAGAAGCCAGTGTCCAGCGGCCGGCGAAGCCAGTGTCAAGCGGCTGCAGTAGCCAGTGTCCAGCGGCCGGAGAAGCCAGTATCCAGCGGCCTGAGAAGCCAGTGTCCAGCGGCCAGTGTCCAGTGGACGGAGAAGCCAGTGTCCAGCGGCCGGAGAAGCCAGTGTCCAGTGGCCGGATAAGCCAGTGTCCAGTGGCCGGAATAGCCCGTGTCCAGCGGCCGGAGATGTCAGTGTACAGCGGCCAAAGAAGCCAGTGTCCCGCGGCCAGAGAAGCCAGTGTCTAGCGGCCGGAGAAGCCTGTGTCCGGTTGCCAAAGAAGCCAGTGTCCAGCTGCCGTAACCAGTGTCCAGCGGCCGGAGTAGCCAGTGTCTAGCGGCCGGAGTAGCTAGTGCCCCGCGGCTGGAGAAGCCAGTGTCCCGTGATCGGTGTAGCCAGTGTCCAGCGGCCGGAGCAACCCGTGTCCAGCGGCCAGAGTAGCCAGGATCCAGCGGCCGGAGAAGCCAGTGTCCGGTGCCGGAGAAGCCAGTGTCCAGTGGCCGGTTAAGCCACTGTCCAGTGGCAGGAGTAGCCAGTGTCCATCGGCCAGAGTAGCCAGTGTTCATCGGCCGTAGTAGCCAGTATCCAGCGGTCGGAGATGCCAGTGTCCAGCGGCCGGAGAAGCCAGTCCAGCGGCCAGAGAAGCCAGTGTCCAGCGGACGGAGAAGCCAGTGTCCAGCGGCCAGAGTAGCCAGGGTCCAGCGGCCGGAGAAGCCAGTGTCCGGCGGTCGGAGAAGTCAGTGGCCGGTTAAGCCACTGTCCAGTGGCCGGAGTAGCCAGTGTCCAGTGGCCAGAGTAGCCAGTGTTCAGCGGCCGTAGTAGCCAGTGTCCAGCGGTCGGAGATGCCAGTGTCCAGCGGCCGGAGAAGCCAGTCCAGCGGCCAGAGAAGCCAGTGTACAGCGGCCGGAGAAGCCAGTGTCCAGCGGCCGGAGACGCCAGTGTACAGCGGCTGGAGTAGCCAGTGAAGCCAGTGTCCAGCGGCCGGAGAAGCCAGTGTCCAGCGGCCGGAGAAGCCAGTGTCCAGCGGCTGGAGTAGCCAGTGAAGCCAGTGTCCAGTGCTGCAGTAGCCAGTGTCCAGCGTACGGAGAAGCCAGTATCCAGCGACCGGAGAAGCCAGTGTCCAGCGGCCAGTGAAGCCAGTGTCCAGTGACCGGAGAAGCCAGTGTCCAGCGGCCGGAGAAGCCATTGTCCAGTGGCCGGATAAGCCAGTGTCCAGTGGGCGGAGTAGCCCGTGTCCAGCGGCCGGAGAAGCCAGTGTCTAGCGGCCGTACAAGCCAGTGTCCAGCGGCCGGAGCGGCCAGTGACCAGCGGCCAGAGTAGCCAGGTCCAGCGGCCGGAGAAGCCAGTGTCCAGCGGCAGGAGTAGCCAGTCCAGCGGCCAGAGAAGCCAGTGTCCAGCGGCCGGAGAAGCCAGTCCAGCGGCCAGAGAAGCCAGTGTACAGCGGCCGGAGAAGCCAGTGTCCAGCGGCCGGAGAAGCCAGTGTACAGCGGCTGGAGTAGCCAGTGAAACCAGTGTCCAGCGGCCGGAGAAGCCAGGGTCCAGCGGCCGGAGAAGCCAGTATCCAGCGCCTGGAGTAGCCAGTGAAGCCAGTGTCCAGTGGCTGCAGTAGCCAGTGTCCAGCGTCCGGAGAAGCCAGTATCCAGCGACCGGAGAAGCCAGTGTCCAGCGGCCAGTGAAGCCAGTGTCCAGTGACCGGAGAAGCCAGTGTCCAGCGGTCGGAGAAGCCAGTGTCCAGTGGCCGGATAAGCCAGTGTCCAGTGGCCGGAGTAGCCCGTGTCCAGCGGCCGGAGAAGCCAGTGTCCAGCGGCCGGAGAAGCCAGTCCAGCGGCCAGAGAAGCCAGTGTACAGCGGCCGGAGAAGCCAGTGTCCAGCGGCCGGAGAAGCCAGTGTACAGCGGCTGGAGTAGCCAGTGAAACCAGTGTCCAGCGGCCGGAGAAGCCAGGGTCCAGCGGCCGGAGAAGCCAGTATCCAGCGCCTGGAGTAGCCAGTGAAGCCAGTGTCCAGTGGCTGCAGTAGCCAGTGTCCAGCGTCCGGAGAAGCCAGTATCCAGCGACCGGAGAAGCCAGTGTCCAGCGGCCAGTGAAGCCAGTGTCCAGTGACCGGAGAAGCCAGAGTCCAGCGGCCGGAGAAGCCAGTGTCCAGTGGCCGGATAAGCCAGTGTCCAGTGGCCGGTGTAGCCCGTGTCCAGCGGCCGGAGAAGCCAGTGTCTAGCGGCCGTACAAGCCAGTATCCAGCAGCCGGAGCGGCTGGAGTAGCCAGTGAAGCCAGTATCCAGCGGCCGGATAAGCCAGTATCCAGCGGCCTGAGAAGCCAGTGTCCAGCGGCCAGAGAAGCCAGTGTCCAGCGGCTGGAGTAGCCGGTGAAGCCAGTGTCCAGCGGCCGGAGAAGCCAGTGTCCAGCGGCCGGAGAAGCCAGTGTCCAGCGGCTGGAGTAGCCAGTGAAGCCAGCGTCCAGCGGCCGGAGAAGCCAGTGTCCAGCGGGCTGAGAAGCCAGTGTCCAGTGGCCGGATGAGCCTGTGTCCAGCGGCCGGAGTAGCCAGTGTCCAGCGGCCAGAGACGCCAGTGTCCAGCGGCTGGAGTTGCCAGTGTCCAGCGCCCGGAAAAGCCAGTGTCAGGCTTCTCCGACCACTGGACACTGGCTTTTCCTGCCGCTGGACACTGGCCTCTCCGGCCACTGGACATTGGCTTCTCCGGCCACTGGACGCTGGCTTTTCCTGCCGCTGGACACTGGCTTCTCCGGCCATTGGGCACTGGATTTTCCTCCCGCTGGCACTGGCTTCTCCGGCCACTGGACACTGGCTTCTCCGGCCACTGGACATTGGCTTCTCCGGCCACTGGACGCTGGCTTTTCCTGCCGCTGGACACTGGCTTCTCCGGCCATTGGGCACTGGATTTTCCTCCCGCTGGCACTGGCTTCTCCGGCCACTGGACACTGGCTTCTCCGGCCACTGGACACTGGCTTCTCCGGCCACTGGACACTGGCTTCTCAGCCCGCTGGACACTGGCTTCTCCGGCAACTGGACACTGGCCTCTCCAGCCACTGGACACTGTTTTTTTTCCTGCCGCTGGCACTGGCTTCTCCGGCCACTGGACACTGGGTTTTCCTGCCGCTGGACACTG